>JAJONR010014816.1:0-18557 GCA_029582245.1 Solanum etuberosum
GAAAACGACATGCTCATCAGAGCTGCATGTGATAAAATAATATTGGCTTAGATAACATTATAATATATAGATCGGATCTTTCTGAGTCAGTATATTTTTTGTCTATCTATTAATAAAATAAAAGAGATATTAGATGAATTATTGTCATCATTTCGAATGATTGTTGCATGAAAAAATGCTACTGAAAATGTAATTATTAATTTGGGTAATTAAGTTCAAATAAATATGGATTATAGTGGAGTGGTGAAACTTTTCGATCATTAATTAAAGATCTTGAGTTTGTGCTTTAGGTTCAAAGCGTCATCCCCGAATATGTAGTGTAGTGCATGATTCGGAGTATAAAATAATACATTGACATATTCATTAAAAAAAAATTGATATGACTATATATATATTTACCACATAACTCTTATTAAGTAGTGGTAATTAGTATTATGTCTTGAAAAATGATTTGAAATATAAATAATTAATATTAAAAATAAAACATAGAAAAAAATAGTTATTTTTTCTTAATAGGTAAAAATGAAAATATTACTTATAATAATATACAATAATCATAATAATGAGATCAATGCAATCGCTTCTTTTTATTTTGACTAGTTGAGCTTTAATACTAATATTCGACATCGAATGAGAAAAAAATTTAAAAAATCAAATAATTATAATTAGGATTGTTCATAATCGGTCAAAAAATTAATCCGAACCGCAATTCAAATCAAATCGATTAAAAAATTAATATTTGGTTTGGTTTGATTTTAAATTTTGAAAAGCGATAGTATTTGGTTTGATTTTGATTTTAATAAAAAAGAACGGCAAAAATATCCGAACCGAGAAATATATATATATATATATATATATAAAATTTATAATTATTTATATATTATTCTTAAAATAAAATATAAATATTTTGTTAAATTTTAATTAACTTAAGTCTTTAACCTTATCATTTCCTCAAGCTTAACCGTTAAATTTTAGCTCAACTATTACAACCCCAATCAAGTCCATCAAAATTCATTATTATAGTTTTTACCTACCCTACCTCATATAAGATAGTCACATTTTTTCTTAATTAAATCACTTTATTCGAGTAATAATAACTCTAGTATTGCTTAATTGAATCCACGGTAATTTTTCCTTGGATTATTCATGTACTATGTGTTTGTGTCTATCGAGATACATATGTCCTCAAAAAATTTATTACTTTCAAACCGAAACAACCAAAATATCGAAACCAAACCGACGGTTATTTTTTTCATTTGGTTTGGTTTGATTTTGAAAATTTAAAAATTAATTTATTTTTTGATTTTAACTAATAACCGATTCAAACCAGACCATCAACCCCCTTAGTTTTGTCACTTTTATTACTAGATTTGTGTGCCCCGCCAAATACTTATTTTCACGTGGTACAAAATAGTGCAGAATAGGAAAGAACACCACTACAGTAATTATAGACAATATCACATGCATTTGAAAAGTCAAAAATAAGATTGCTAATTTGTTCTTCTCAACCACAACAAAATAATTTCATTTTAATTTAAGGAAACATAATAGGAAGTGGGGACAAATTAATTGTTGAATAACGAGTCAAATCATCTTCTCCAAATACATTTCTTGGGAGTTTTTTTTTGAAGAAAATAAATTGGTTGACTAACAAGAATTATGAAAATAAAAATAAGAAATGTGATAGTTTGAATTTGTGCGTGTTTATTTTAAGCACCTTCAACCTCGTAGATCCTTAAATAAAAAAGAAACATATAAAGTAATAATACCGCAAAAAAAGTTCGAACATATTCTTTTATATACACTCATGAAGAAAAGATTGATATTTCATTTATTTGCATTTGGTGGAAGTTTGAATCTTAATTATTGAGATGTTCATTAAATATTTTTTTTCTCTTTAAGATTTAAATCTTAATTATTTAAATTCAGCTCATTAAATATGTTTGTTTTGTTTCCTTATAAATCTCTTAACGAATCTAAATAAATCATATAGATCAAATTTATAACAAAGTCTTACTATTATTGAGATTATTCAAAGTTAAATACTTTATCTTAATTCAAATGATCACAACAAGTCATATTTGCTGTTTTTCTTATTTAATTAATGTAATCACATGTTTATAGTTAGAATTTTCTTTATCCTCGTTAATTCAACTCAAACCTTTTACTTTCATAAATTAATCAATACAACATTTGAGTTGATAAGCATTCTCACGATGTAATGTTTAATTGGTACAATATCAGAAAATAAGAAAACATTATTTGACCAATAACAATACTAGTATATGTTTATTATAAGATAAAATGTTTTTATAAACATTTACAAACTGTATCATATTTGATTTTCAATATTTTTGAGTGCAAGAGATAGCCGTATCAATGATGTAACTTATGTTGAATTCTTTTTTAAAAATCCATTATTGATATATAACTTCCATTTGCATTTTTCATAGTTTTATTTTTTTTATCCAAATAAAAATATTCAAAATATTATTTTCGAGTGAAATAATTTTTTATTAATATAACATTTAATTTCATATTAAAAATAAATAATGTTAATTATTCATTATTCAGAGGTAGATATCGAAGGATATTTTAGTAATTCAGATTTAGGGAGGCTTAAAAAAAAGCATAAAAGAGAGAAACAAAGAAGATGAGATTTCCATCAATAGGTGGAGCTGCTGCTTCTTTAATTAGATATCTCAAGTTGAGTTTTGAATATGAAAAAATTATTAATGGGAATACCTTTGTCCGAATGAGGCCTTATACTGTGCAAATTTGAAATTATGGGTCTTGGACTCGGGTTTCAATATGGGTATGAACATAAGCTCTAATGCGGATCGGAAAGAAAAGAAAAAGAGGAGATCTCGTATGCTGAGTCATTTTAACAGCCATATACTCCCTACTCACATCTTTCAACACCTCCTCCTTGGACCAATCAATCAATCATTCTCCCAATCTCCTTATTATATGCTCCAGCGCCCACACACAGAGAGTATTTCGAATATTCGAATCTAAGTTCTGTGTATCAGAAATCTCGTGAAGATTCCTAATAGCTCTCTCTAAACTTTTGCCAAATCTCGTCCAGAAAGATAGCTTTCTCTCCCTGCTCGTGTTTGTTGATGCTTATCTAAGAGCTGCTTTTGGCGAATCGTCATCCTCAGGTAATGCGGAGAAATGCTTTCAAAAGCAAAACGAGTTTCAGTAGTTTGAACTGAGAGATGTATGCATGCGCCAGAGTGTATTGATTTGGAACTGTCAACTCCACTGCAAATTGCTCATTTAAGCTGTGTTTATTGCTGAATTTTGGAATTTTGACTAGAACGGCGTGGCTGTTGAAGTATCTGCCTAATCCACTGGTTTGTGCTGATATCCTGTATTTTTTTTATCCAAAAAATTGTTCACAACGGCTTAAAGTATTGAAATATCTGTCAACTTCGACGCTGTGTACTACCGGTATTCCTCTTTAATTCTGTGTTGTTGACTGGAATTTTTGCTGTGTACTACCGGTATTCCTCTTTAATTCAGTGTTTTTGACTGGAATTTTGGGATTTCTTTTCGATTTTTCTCTAGAATGGCTTAATAAGTTTTTTTTGTTGCGAGTGAGCTTCTACGTTTTTTTAAACGTGACTGAGTATTCAGCTCGATTGATGTGTGTGATGTTGTTAGGTTTCGACTTTTATGCGTGTGTAAATGTTTTTTCTAATGGTTGTGGTAGTAGTTGTTGAGCTGACCTGCAATTAAGATGTCTAACTGTGTAAGTATGTGAGTTTTATGCACGTTGAAATGTAAATGGTCATTATAATGCTATTCAGATTTGGTATTGATTGTTAGGTCCAATAATTTCATCTCAGGAACTTGTCATTTATTGATATGGTTGTAACTTGTAAGGTCTCTAGTCCTAGAGGCAGTAAACCTGGTATAGTCTCTCTGCACAATATTGATTTTATGGAGGCCAAAAAAGAGGGGGGAAAAGGATTAGTATGGAAATAACATGGTTATATATGAGAGTGTAAGCTTTGGCATAACGTGTGAGAAAAGAAAATTGCTTAGTGCGGTTTACTTCTCCTGTGTGGTTTGCGAGCTATTGCACACGAGCGGGTTTACACTGTGCGCACTCAAAGGGTAACCGCTACAGGTTCCCTTGTCATAAAAAAAGAAAAGAAAATTGCTGCAAGAATATGAAGCAGTTATTCACCCAGAGATCTCTTCAGACTCAAAATTTGCTAAAAAGTTTTCAAAATCTTGACTGATATAATTGTCATTTTAGTTCTGCATAAATTACAGTAGTTAAGCATTTCACTTCAATTGTGAAGTTGACCTGTCATGTTTTCTTTTAGTATGAAATCGGGGGATGTTCCGAAGAAAATGTGTTATTTGATTATTTTAATTAAAACTATGCATGAAGAATGTGCAACTTATCTTTGGCCACTGTGGACAATGCTTGGCCTCAAACTTGAACTAATAATTTCTTTTCCTCTGGATTTGTCTCTGTTTCATAAGTTTTTGTTAGCATATTATGATTTGTTGACCCATAATAGATTGATATATGTGTATTAAACTATGGTTTGGTGATGCCCATCAATTATGCAATACAGAAGATTTCATTCTCCAAAACCATAGCAAGAATTTGACACCTATAGGTGATCAGCTGTTTCAGTAAGAATTGTGCTATATTGAAATGGGATTGGTGTGATTACCTTCTCAATTTTCATCAGCCAAACAGTTCTAGCTTTATGGTACTTGGAAACAGTTTCTCATTGTCCAATTTTCTGCTTGTCTTTTTCTTTTAAAAAAAAAACTGATGTCCTTGTCTTTCTCCTTTTCTTTTGGTTATACAGTGAAAAATGGTTGCTTTTGGAAAAAAGTTGAAGGACAGACAGATCCAAGAATGGCAAGGGTATGCTGAACATCCCTTATATAGACCTAGTTGTTGTAGCGTTCTTTCATTTAAACTTGCTGGAAACTAGAGCATGCATTTTCTTTCGCTGGTTTACATTTGTGATTTGACTACACAAGATAATTTCCATGGGAGCATGTTAAATGCATTTCAACTTGCTACATTTGAGAGTAGTTTTTCCAGTGCTAATACAGTTTAAATGAGTGACATGTAGTGACATCGTGACATCTGCTGTATAACAGTAGAACACAATCTCTGTAAAGAAGATCTGGACAGTGTTTTAACTGCAAATTAAATGAGTGACAGTTAAATTTCAGAAAAAACAACTATCGAACTTGTGGGAGGGTTAAGGAAACACATTACTTTGTGATAATAAGGAGACAAGGCAGACTTATGTGGAGACATGTGAAGGGAAATAGCTAAACAAAGAAATATATTAGACCCTACCTCTTGAAGGAAAGGAAACAAGGAAAATGAAAAAAGCTTTGCATTGAATCCAGAGACCTATTTGATTGTTTTGTCAGAATTGACTGGTTTTTGTATACTTGAAGAGCTTTATTTTTTTTAACTTTCCAGATATTACATCAACTACAAATTAATGAAGAAAAAGGTCAAGCAGTACGATAACCAAATTAAAGCTGGATCCCTCGATCGTCGACATGTTCTTAAGGATTTCTCACGGATGCTAGACAATCAGGTAAGAATATGAGGGTTGTGCACTAGCATCTCTTATGTGCATATCAGTCAAATCAGGTTAGGGTTGGTTTGTTGATCTTTTCTGTCAGATTTTCCTAACATTTTGTACTATAAGAGTAAGTTATGAGGCTCACCAATTCATTTGTTATTCTTTAAACAAAAGTTTGATCTCTCTTGAAGTACCTATTCCTACTTCAACTGAATCAGGTAAACTAGCTGCAAGTTCTTTTAGGTGACTGAAAAAGGCACCCCTTCTCCCAAATACTGAATATGTGCCGAGTTTCTTCGAGAGTGATTATTCAGTCTTATCTGAATAATTAGCATGTTATGGAACCCTCATCTGTTTTCCGCCTCCTCTTCCCTGGGAGAGCAGTCATGGTTCAGTCCATGCCTTCTTCTTCCATGTTTATTTCTTTTTTCTGGTTATTGTGTCTTCTCTCCCCTCCCCAGCTCTCTGTTTGTGTTCTGAATAGGGATTTGGATAGGTCAATCGTCAATGGCAGTCTTCAGGAATTAGCCTGATTTTTATGTTTGCTAATACCTTATTCATGTAGTGGTTAAAAGGATGCTCCTTATAGGGAAGAAACATTCTGTCACACTGTGGGATCTATATCTTTACTTGAGAAGGAAAACATGAAAGCGTCTGTAATTTTCTTAACTCTTGCAGATTGAAAGAATTGTTCTGTTTATGTTGGAACAACAAGGAGTGCTGGCGAGCAGGATATCTGAACTTAATAAACAGCAAGAGTCTCTTCAAGAACAGCCTGATATATCCAAAATAATTGAGTTGCGAGAATCTTATAGAGATGTGGGACGTGATCTTCTGAAGCTTCTTTTTTTCGTTGAAATAAATGCCATTGGATTGCGGAAGATCCTCAAGAAATTTGACAAACGTTTTGGTTATCGATTCACTGATTATTATGTCAAAACCCGGGCTAATCATCCTTATTCCCAACTTCAGCAAGTTTTCAAGCATGTGGTAATATGATAAACTCAACTAGCTACTTTATTTTAACATCTTCTTCTACTAGTAATAACATGACTGCTGCAGTTCTATAGCATCAACTACTACTGCAATTTCTAGTTGGCATTTTTAATGAGAAAAAAAAAAGAAAAGAGCTAGACACAATGCAATATTGAATCTTCAGTATTCGTGATGAGAAAATGTGTGTTTCCTTCAGAAATTTGATAGATTTGTCCAAGAGAAAACCTCACTGACAAATGACAATAGTTCAAGGTGGGCGCTACTGACCATGAATGGTGATTGCAGGGGCTAGGGGCAGTTGTTGGAGCAATATCTCGTAATCTTGCTGACCTTCAGGACCGTCAAGGAAGCTACTTGTCAATTTATGACCAGCCTTCTCTTCCGCTCCAGGTTTTTCTCTATATCCGTTGATCTTTTCGTATTATGCTGATTTTGTAAATCCTCTGTGCATCTTAGTTTCTTGAACAAATAATTTTGAGGCTTTCCCTACTGTATTCTTATATATTAAATTGTTTTGCAGGATTCTGTTGTTGATTCATTGCAAGCAGCTGTTGATAGATTAAGTCATTCAACAAACTTCCTTAACTTTTTGGCCCAACATGCACTTATCATGCAAGAAGAGTTTCCAACTCCTGTTGAGGAACAAGTTGATGATCAGAGATACCATTTTATGTCACTCATCTTAAACTTGGCAAATACCTTCCTTTATATGGTCAATACATATATCATTGTTCCAACAGCAGATGATTATTCTATGAGCCTTGGTGCTGCTGCAACAGTTTGTGGGATTGTGATCGGTGCCATGGCTATTGCACAGATCTTTTCCTCTGTGTATTTCAGTGCTTGGTCAAACAGGTCTTATTTCAGACCTCTGGTATTTAGCAGTATAGTTCTCTTTGTGGGGAATATCATGTATGCGCTGGCTTATGATCTCAAATCAATACCAGTTCTCCTTATTGGTCGAATATTTTGTGGGTAGGTCTCTCTCTCTCTCTTCCCAAATCTGTGCACTTATGCATGTGTTACATGCATATGGTAATCTGTGATGAATATTTTAGATATTTATTTGGAATATTTTAGGGGTGATGGTAGGGTGTGGAGAGAAGAATTTAACATCTTTTAGACAACTAATCTTCCGGTATGTCAAAGATGAAAACTGTGCTGAATTGATTTTGGAGAGTGATCAGTGATCTGAGGACTTCAAAGGAAGTTTTTTGTGTTTAATAATTTTTAACAACTTCACATAATATACTTTAGTTGCAGCATGCTAGGATAATCGTCAGTTGATTCTCGTGTATCAGTGGAAGTAAAACATTTTTTGGGGGACCAGGTAAACTAACCACCTTCAGTCTGGAATACTACAGGGTCATATGAGTGAAGATTCAAATGAAATGATATTAGTGAATTCAGTAAACCATTTTCTTGCCCATCTTCATACTACATTCTCATTTCATTCCATCTCCATTTTGTTCTTGAATTTGCAGTTTGGGTTCTGCCAGAGCAGTGAACCGACGTTACATCAGTGACTGTGTGCCCCTTAAAATCCGGATGCAGGCTTCAGCTGGATTTGTCAGTGTTAGCGCTCTTGGGATGGCATGTGGCCCTGCACTTGCTGGGTTACTCCAAACTAATTTTAAGATTTACAAATTGACATTCAATCAAGATACTTTGCCTGGTTGGCTCATGGCTTTTGCATGGTTAGTCTATTTGATATGGTTGTGGATCTCATTCAGAGAACCTGCTACTGAAACTGAAGTGAACACTGGTCCTCAAGAACCTGCTAATAATGGTATGTTGAACTTTTTGTTGCATGGTATTGGTATGATCTTGTCTCTTGTAGATAAGAAGGTATGGAGGTTGAGCATTAGGGTAGTAGGTTGGTAGGTTGACGAGAGTTGTCACATTTTATGGGAGAGACACGGGGCTAGCATCCCTTCCTTATTCGTAACCATATTTAGGAATCACATATTTTCTTTGTTATTTAATGTTTATTACTATTTGTTGCTCTATTTGCTTTGTATCCTGTTTTTTGCAACGATCGTTTAGGTAGCCTCCTTAGGACTCTCTAAAAAGTAACCTGGCCTGATACCTATTCACTCGCCTGGCCCACTCGTATCCATCATATATAATATGCCCGACTATCGAGGGAAATCCACCTCTTAGATAAAGTCTTCGATCGCCTGAAGATGGCACAGAAAGACAAAAAGAGCAAAATCGATATAAGATAAGACAGGATGTCAAATTTCTCCCAATTTCGCTTTCTACCACTCCATGGAAGTAATATCTTTTTTTCTTATAATCATGCTTTGAATTCTTCTTTTCTTTTGAGCCGAGGGTCTATGGTTCACAACCTCTCTACCCATAAAGGTACCCATAAATTAGACCAACCAGGAAAAAAAGTTTGTCGAAATGGAAGAGCAGGAATGCTTATTTAAATACAGGCTGATGGTTAACCTTTTTTTTGTACCAGTAGAAAATGATGTCCTTGAAAATGGCGTTACACAACCATTGCTGTTAAAAGTGGAGGACAATCAACAAGATGATGAGAATGACCAAGAATATGATGAGAGTGAAGAAGCTCCTGAGGAATCTCGTCAGCCAGCCAACTCTATAGCTGAAGCATACAGATTACTTACACCTTCGGTGAAGGTAAGTTTCCAACTCTGGATAGAGTCCATTGAGCAAAAAAAAAAGGGTTATTGATATTGCTTGCATTCCTGCTTAATGACTGTTTTTACATTGGGAGTTATCCACAACTTGCTCCCTTATGTTTGTTGAACTTTGGAATTCTTCATTTTTGTGAAGATTGTGATAATGATGCCAAAGACGAAATAAGGACAGTAAGTAGGACATGAATGTAGTTTATCATAATATATATACCTATAATACAGATGGAGGTTAACAATGGTGATTTGCGTATTGAAAGTTGTGCATGGTTAGTACATAATCTTGTCTTACTAGAAATGAAAATACAACTGGCAAGTAACTGTATGTCTGATTGGGCAGTGCCTTCTCATCATAGCCAAGAGAGAAATCAAGAAAAAAGGAGAAGAAAATGAAAAGGATGGATCACTATTTGTATGCATATGGAAAAAAATAAGCATATTACGTATAATTTAATTATGTTTTAAGATTTTAACTTGAAATGAATGGTGACTGGAGTCTTTAATCTTTCCAGGTTCAATTATTAATCTACTTCATGCTGAAATATGCTATGGAGATTTTACTTTCAGAATCCAGTGTTGTTACGACATATTACTTTAGCTGGTCAACGGGCACTGTGGCAATTTTTCTTGCATGTCTTGGCCTCACGGTTCTTCCAATAAATGTTGTAGTTGGGAGCTACGTAAGTAATATGTTTGAGGACAGGTAATATCTTTTGCACCATAACATGCTTTGGATGCTTACTTTCTGGACACGAGGCTAGATTTTCTAAAATTTTAATGGATATAAATTTTTGGTGCTCACATTGATGTATTATAATGAGAATGGAATAACTTTCCTTTACTTGCATAAGAATGCTTCCTTCCCGCCAGTAGTATGTGCAATAGTTTCTTTTTTGGGCCTTCATTTTTTCTAGTGCATTGAATTCCTTGCTTGTGGATCATTGCGCAGATAGTATTTGTTGTAGCTCCGCCTCTAGTCCATGTTAATTTGTATATGCACATATTTATTATAGTTTTGCTCTACTAAAATTGCAATCACTTCTTGAAAATCAATATCTAATTACACGAAAGCAGAATCAAGATCATGCGTGTGAAAATTAACTACTATCATGTTGAATATTTGCTATGGGATTCTGATAGTTTCTTTGGCTTGCAGGCAAATTTTGTTGGCATCTGAAATTATGGTTTTTCTTGGTATACTTGGGAGCTTTCATATTGTAAGCCCATACACTGTGCCACAATATGTCTGCTCCGGGCTTATAATGTTTGTAGCTGCTGAAGTGTTAGAAGGTAAGACCTCTCCTGTACTATTCTTTTTTTCTCATTAAGAGACGTATGTGTTGTCGACGGAAACTATCAATATGACAAAGCAAAATAAAATTACTAGCTCTGAGTGGGTAGTGAATCAAATTAGTGCGGTATCATAACATTCTAGATTCTCTCAATAATTCTAGGTTTATTTTCCATTTCTGTCTATAATGAACTACTAATTCAATGATGATGTTTTTTAAACTCTTCCGATAATCAAGCTTATCCAAATATCACAAACTAAATGTCTTTGATTTCAGAAATTAAACTAGGTTTAGTGGTTTACAGCAGCATATCTTGGATAAGTGGATCTTGTTAAATTAGGTCTTAGGCCTAACTCACACCCTTATAAGGAGTCCACTCATCTCATTAAAACACCAATATGGGACTTTTGTTATTCTTTAACACCCCACCTCACGCCCAGTGCTTAGGATTTGGTGCGTGGGCAATTTGATTTTTTGGGGGGCCCCAACATTGGATGAGACGGGCCCTGCTCTGATACCATGTTAAATTAGGTCTTAGGCCTAACTCACACCCCAAAAGCTAGCTCAAAGGGAGGAGGATTGCCCAAGCCTTATAAGGAGTCCACCCATCTCATTAACCACCAATGTGGGACTTTTGTTATTCTTTAACAGATCCGTTACTGAGTGACGTATGGCTTTATATTTACTTACTCCTTAAAAGAATGCTCTCCTAGAAAACTAATTCACCTTAAGAATTCTTTTAAAGTAGTTTAAAACCTCATTTCTCATAATAGAAATAAGATTTTCAATCTAAGTGGATCGAGGCACAGATACTAATTGATGAAAAAAGACAAGTTGGACTTTTCACGACCGACTCCTTCCATTATATCTTCAATGATTAGCCTGACCCTGCTGAATGTATCTTTCTTAACCATTCTTGAATTGGATAAACCGAACTCTCTAGCATAAACTACAAATTATTCAATCATGATGATGTTCGATATTTTCTGTGTCATGTTTTACACTACTTGCATTCCGAATCTCTCTATTTATTTGGTTGACATTATCAGGTGTCAATCTATCGCTCCTCTCTCGAGTCATGTCATCCAGACTTTCTCGTGGAACCTACAATGGGGGTCTCTTGTCAACAGAAGCTGGCACATTTGCTCGGGTGATTGCAGATGTAACCATAACCCTTGCTGGGTATTTGGGACAGAGTAAGCTCTTGAACGTCACACTCCTCCCTTCACTTTTGATTTGTGTAGCCTCCATTATCGCGACCTGTTACACGTACAATTCTCTTTACTGAGCTCCTTTTGGATTCTTAAAATGTAGTCGACCATTATAGCATTATCACCCCTCAATTCTTTTCCACCCCCCTTTCTCGTTCATTAGCTGAGTTGTCCTTGTGTAGGTACTTCTTCCCCATGTGTAATATTGATGTAAATTTTCGGTTAATAACTAGTTCATTGATTTCTTTACTTTTAACTAGGTTCTTATTATTCAATATCTGTTGTTTGTCCTATGGGAAATTTCTTTCTATGCAACTAAAATATTGAGCTGTTGTTAATTCATGTGGGAATTTAATAGGAATTACATACTTCATAGAAGTAATTGTCATGAATTTATTAGCACCTGTATTCACGCCAAAATGCAAGACAACTGGCTTTTATACACACATTTATTACTTTAACTATGGGTAGATAGTGTCTATTCTTACTTTAATTTTGTACTATGTCTCAATTATTATGGTTAAATTGTTTGGTCCGATTAAACATTGGATGTCGGTAAGTATTTAACACAGGCATGGTGTGACACCTTAGCTTGGATAAGAGTGTATACCGATAAAATATACGAGAGATATTGAGTATATAAGTAAATAAAATTTACGCCTTAGTGATGTGATTTAAAGATATACGAACCTAGGTCTAGAACAGACAATAACCTCTAGCAAACTAACCTCAAATCTCTCGTTATTTTGCCGACGTAAAACTCTTGTCGATGTATGGTGTGGTTAAACATTTCTCCCTTCTTTTTTGGTTTGTTTTAAAAGGAACAACATTTTATTTATTTTTTATATTCTAATACTTCAGACTAAAGTCATTCTTTTAGGAAAAAAAAAGTTTCACTATGATGGGAAGTAGCAATTACGTGCCACCTCCACCTAGCTTACACCATTTAATTAATCTCGACGGTCAATCTGCCAACTATATGTGTCGTTAATAAATGTTGACAAAATTTTATATTGTCCTCGTACAAACTGACAATACTAAGCTAAAAAGAAAAAAGAATCACCAATTTAGTATGACGATCATGGCCTTTCGAGAAGGTTCATGGAACTATTATCGACTTTCTATGTCGTTAGCTGGATTTAGACATAAAAATTGTGAAATTTAAAGTTATCCAACTTCTTTTATAGCATTATTGAAAGGGGACTGGTCTATATTTACCATACACAGTATTGTCATTAATTAGATGTCTCGAATTTGAATTCTTAAAATTTTGAAATTTCTAGTAGGGAACGTTTTCCCCTTGATCATACACGAAACTAATTTGGATTTACAATGTATTGTTTAAACAAAAAACAAAAACCTGATCTACATTTTAGAGTTGACAACTTTGTAAAAGTGTATGAATAATTAATTTGTCTCACGTCTTAATATATAAGTTTATAGAAGCCAATTAAGATTGTATTAAATAATATTTGGTCCCCAAACCTTCATTTTTTGTGTGGTCAATTTAGGTCTTTTGTGGCTCTACAACTTCATGGTTGGAAGTTGAGTTGTACTAGTTAAACACCAATAAAACTTGACTACATATTCATAAATTTTGATGACTTATTTTCAATTGTCCTTTTTCAAATTGGGACCCTTGAAAAGAACTAGAGATGAAAACATTAGTATTTCACCGCCAATTTATATACTCTTTATCTAGTATAGCATTTAATATTAATGAAAAGAGGTTGGTTGAAGGTTTTAGCTAGGTTCAAAACTTAGCGGAGATAAAAAAAAATACTAGGTAATTCTTCATTTCTTCTCAATATCTGTCCTAGTCTTGATGGATAGAGTTATCTTGTTGGTGGGAGGTGGCAGTTATCTCGTGTAATTAGTCGAGGTGCAAGAAAGCTAGCTTGAACACCAAAGTTATTAAAAAAAGAGAGGTTGGTTGAAACATAAAAGATGAACAATAATTAATAAATGCATTGTGACCTCAAACTCAAAATAGAGAGAGATTGAGTTATGTGGTTGAAGATGAATTAGTCTACATGGAAATATTGGTGAGTTTAATTGCTCTCATTATAATCTTCAGATACTCAAAACAGTTGTTACAATATCTCATTAAAACTAATAAAACCTACCCCTTACCTATGCCCTACATAGATCGCAATGAAACTCGTCGCTGATAAGAGCTTGTAACGCATTAATTTATCATTAAATAAGATTAACGGTGATTTTTTGTAGTAAAAGTTGTTTGTTTACTTATTTCATCGTTGATAAGAGAAATTTATAATCCTCGCTAACAACTAAAACTTATATACTACCTTCATATAGTAGATTAGTAAAATCAATGTACATATGTTGTAGAAATCTAATAAAGCACAAATATATGCATGTACATTTATGTATAAAAAATAATTGAGACTAAAGTTCAAGTTAAAGATTCATAAATTGGACACAACAATAATAGTAAGGGTATTAAATGAACAAATTGAGTTGAAATTAGGCATGTTAAAATGAACTAAGTTAATAAATAAACGTGTCATTGACACACTTAATCTAAAATTGGTAAATATAAGGTCATAATTCAACCCACCTAGTACTCACGTGCCCGTTCGGATGGGCTTATAACTTCTGTCTTATTAGCCAAAAGTCGTGAGTTAGAAATCTTAACTTAAAGCTTTTGACTTAAAAATAAGTGCTTGTAAGTACCTTTTGAGCCCTACTGAAACATTACAAAGGTGCTTACAAGTTATTTTGCCTTAAAAACACCTAAAATAAGTCAATCTTAATAGATTCTAAGTTTTAAATTATTTGCTTATTTGAGTACTTAATAAAACCATTTTTCTTATAATATGACTATATATAACATATTAAATAAAATATATTATTTTAAAAATATTTAAACAAAGTTCCTCATATAGATCAATCTAAACTGTATATCAATGGTTCATTAACTTGTCCAAACCTAAATAAATTGAACGAATCATGAGTTTATGAGTTAATTTTATCCTCCCTCACATATATATTAATTAAATCTAAATTTTATAATATCTAAACTTTCTCAGTAATTATTATAACTATAATGTCCCACACACAAATGTGTGGCATTTTATAGAATTAAAAGCGACAAAACTTATAATGATTATGTGAAAGAAAATAAAAGAGAAAAAAGATGTTTCCTATTTAATTAAAATCTTACAACTACTTTCTCCCCCTCTCCCTTGCCTTATCTGCTACCATAATAAATAAAATACTACTTATAATATATAGTTTTTTTTCTTTTTTCAAATTATACACATATTTTTTTGGACCTAACTAGTCACTTTCTTTGTTCCTTTAAATTAATTCTCCAAATCACTATTATACAGTTCTACTTCTTTCTCCAAATATTCAAAGAAATCACAATTCCTGCATTTTCTAGTTCCTTAAAAATATATACTGAAAATTCTACTAAGGAACATTTTGTGTTTTCCAAATATATTGCCGTCCAAATTGTTTGAATTTTACTATATAACATCTTATTTTCTTTCTACTTTTCCATCAATTAAAGATATTAAATTAATTAAACACAATGGAGTTTGATTTGATTATTGCTGCTCTTCTTGGAATTTTCCTCTTCCATGGATTTTGTTCTTCTGAAAAAGGTAAAAAAATTCTTATAGTAATTTTGCGATCCCAGTAAAAAATAATGATTGATAAATTTCGTTAATGTTGAAAATAGCAGAGGTGTGACGACAACGCTTTAATAGTAAGTGAACACTTGTTTTCTGTTTGGTTAGTAGGAATTTATGCTTTTGTATAAGTTAACTTTATGTATGTAAAGAATTTTTATATTATTAATGTAATTTAAGTTTATATATATACATTATCGGTTAAAACTTAAAACTTGTAATTATTGTAAAAGTAATTTGATTGTGTAAATATTTTTTATACCATTCCTTAATTTGTTATAACCGACATGTTTTATTTTTCAATGTGGTAATACTACTCTGTCCCGTTGAATAATTTTCAAAATTAAATTAAAGTTATTTTTATGGCACAAAAATTAAATTCATTTTTGTTTATTTACAAAAATTTAAACTCTTTTGTATAAATTTGCAGCTCCAAATTACTCGTTTATGCGCCAAGCTACTACAGCACCGGAGATATCACATTACGACTACATAATCATCGGCGGCGGCACCGCCGGCTGCCCATTAGCCGCCACGCTCTCTCAGAACTACCACGTACTTCTGCTAGAGCGCGGCGGTTCGCCTTACGGAAATCCTAATATCACATATTTATCGGCATTCGGATCTGCACTTTCCGATCTCTCACCGAGATCGCCTTCTCAGCGATTCATTTCCGAGGACGGTGTAATCAACGCGCGTGCACGCGTTTTGGGCGGCGGAAGTTGTTTGAACGCCGGATTTTACTCACGCGCCGGCACGAAGTATGTGAGCAGAGTTGGATGGGACGGGAAGCTGGTGAATGAATCGTATGTTTGGGTGGAAAATAAAGTGGCGTTTCAGCCGCCGGTGAAGCAGTGGCAATCCGCCGTGCGCGACGGTCTTGTGGAGTCAGGGGTGGTGCCGTACAATGGATTTACGTATGATCATATTAATGGAACTAAAATTGGGGGCACGATTTTCGATGCCGCCGGCCGTCGGCACACGGCTGCCGATCTACTTGAGTATGCTAAACCTAGTGGAACTACTCTACTCTTGCATGCTACCGTTCACAAAATCCTGTTCAAAACTAGAGGTACGTATATTCTCATGCAAATAAAGAAAAAGAAATTAGAAATCCGTTTTATTTATGTCATATTGTTTGACTTGATACAAAATTATGATAGAAAAATGTATAAAGGGTCGTGATCCCCAAAAACCCGCCCTCAATTGGCGTATACATTGTTTGTGACATTATGGGAGCTAGACTTTTGACACGTATCAAAAGTATACTTAAATATGTCATAACAATTCTATGACTATAAGAACATTTTATCAAGTGTAATATACTCTCTACGTCGCAATTTATATGACGTACTTCTCATTTTAGTCAGAAGAATGACATATTTCCTATATTAGCAATAATTTAACTTTAAAATATTTATTTTACCCTTAATGAGATGATTTGTTGTCATAATAAGTTTCAAAAGTTAGTATTTTGTCTTTCTTAAACTCTGTGTCAAATCAAACAACATCACATATATTGGGACAAATGGTTACATTGTTTACGTGAGATTAACTAATGAAGTTCATTTAATTTTTTCTAATTTACAATTAAGAAAGTATAACTTAACAACTTTGTGCAGGGTTATCAAGACCAAAAGCTCATGGTGTAATATTTAGAGATGCATTAGGTAAAAAACACAAAGCATATTTAAGAAGAGGGGAAATGAATGAAGTAATAGTTTCATCTGGGGCACTTGGAAGCCCACAAATGTTAATGTTAAGTGGTGTAGGCCCATCAGAACATTTAAAGGCCCATAACATTACAGTTGTATTGGACCAGCCCAATGTTGGACAAAAGATGATGGATAACCCAATGAATGCAATATTTGTGCCATCACCTGTACCTGTTGAAGTTTCTCTTATACAAGTTGTGGGTATTACAAGATTTGGAAGTTATGTTGAAGCTGCCTCCGGCGAGAATTTCTCCGGTTATCGTAGTAGTCGGAGTGATTATGGAATGTTCTCCCCGAAGGTAAATTTTTCTCGTGATTTTAAGTATATATACTGATGATATACATATATTTTAGAGAATCAAGTTATCTAATATGTACGGGTAATCATTCGTAATATATAGGAGTAGTGACCTGGAAAATAAGATTGATAACTTATCATAAAAAGTTAAAAAGACATTATCGGTACATATAAGTTAAATCTTTTTCTAATGTGAAGTTAGTCTATATATGGTATCACTAGAAATCTTTCACAAAATGTGTGTAAATTTGGCTCTTATATGAAGTCTCTTGATACCTCAATATATAATAGAGTTTATTTTTTATATAATGACTATAAAATGACTTATATACTATAAGTAGCATGTTTGTCCAAGCTCATAAAAAGGAAAAAAATTATTTATTATATAAAAAATATGTTTATTTCAGAGAGTTGAGGTGTTTGGTCCAGTTTCTTTTTTAAAATAGTGCTTTTGAGCAGTACAAAAAAGCTGAAAATAAGATAACTTTTTCTTAGTAGCACTTTTAGAACATTAATCAAGCTCAAATTACTGGTCTAATATTAACATAATTACTTTGGAAATTGATTAGTCAAATACAAACGGTTGCTTTTTAAAATATTTTTTCAGAAACCACTACTAATTAAAATACGCTTTTCAATTTTTTTTATTTTAAAAAAAATTTGGTTAAACAGCCTATAAAGAGATTTTTAATAATGAAATTAAGACATGATACATTATTGGTATACATAAGTTAAATGTATGTATTCTTGTCAGGCCCAAACCTACTATTAGGGTTTGTTTGGTACAAAGGAAAATATTTTCTGGAAAATGTTTTTTTCAATTTTTTCATGTTTGGTTGGGTGAAATATTTTCCAAATCAACTCATTTTCCTCAAATTTAAGGAAAATGACTTCCCTTCAAAAATTAAGGAAAACATTTTCCAAAACTTTCTTCTAACTTCAAATTACAATTTTTTGTTGAAAAAATAAATTTAAAGCTTATTTTAAAAAAATATTTTTCAACTTCAATTTTTTATTTATTTTTTTACCTCACTCAACCCCTACCCCTGACCCCCCCCCACAGCCCCCCACCCCCTCTCCCTCAAAAAAAATTTAAAGTTTTTTTTTTTTTGAAAAATATTTTCAATTTCAAATT
>JAJONR010014817.1:0-17336 GCA_029582245.1 Solanum etuberosum
AACCCCCCCCCCCCCCCAAAAAAAAAAAAAAAAAAGAAAAGAAGAAGCTCCAAACCAACAACTTAAATTCCTTTCTCTTGCTTGCAACTTGCATGCAATATTCTTAAGAAGTGTAACACAAACAAAACTCTCATTTCTCCAAAACACTTTTCCTTTTCATTTCTTTCCCTTTCATTTCTTACTAGTTAACATACTATAGTTGTCACATACACTCATACTAAGGAAGAAAAGAAGAAGAAATTCACACTTCTATCAAGAACTCAAAGGTTTTCACCAACAAACCTCTGACATATGTCGCGACTTGTGTTTTTTCTCTTATTTTTTGTGGTGGCTACACCAATAACCAATGGACTAAATCCACGAAAACTCGACGAGGGTGAAAATAAATGTGGAGGTTGTCCTTGTAACAAACCTTGTACTCCATCTTCTCCTCCACCACCACCACCATCACCAGCACCGCCAAAGAAACCGCCAAGTGGCTATGACTGCCCTCCTCCTCCTTATTCCGGTGGCGGCGGAGGTGGTGGTGGTGAAAATATTCCCTATCCTCCAAATTCACAATACATATATATGACTGGTCCACCAGGAAATTTGTACCCCGTTGACCATGATTTTGGTGGTGCAAAAAGGAGCTTTCCTAGTGGATTTCCACTTTTGATTGGTGGATTTTTCTTGGGATTGTTTTATTTTTTGTGAAATCCAAGATCAAATTAAGTAAGAATAAGAGGAAGAAGCAGCAAATTTCAGAGATCAATAATTATAGTGGCTATGAATATTCTATATGTATAAGGTAATTGGTCCTAATTAATTGGCTGTAATCTTGATATGTTATTCATGTGTTTCATAAGTCATAACCTTATAATTTTTCTTCCACTTTTTTTGTAAAATCAAATTGTCAATCCTTAATCAAGAGATATGTTATCATCTGTTCATATTTATTTTCTACTCCCCGTTCATTTTTACTTGTCATTATTTGACTTGACACACTCATTAAGAAAAATAATTACTGGTATACGTGTTTTATCACACTATTTCTATTAAATAATGTTTAGTATTAGGTCTTAAAAAACGATTTGGAGAATAAGTATTTGATGCTGAGGATAAAACATGAAAAAGAATAATTATTTTTTCTTGATATGTCAAAAACGATAAGTAAAAGTAAACGAATTGAGTATTTTCTCCCCTTTATTTTCTCCCATGTACTTTTTTCTTTGTTATCAACTCCTTATGGTAGAATTAATTAAAATAAAGAAAAAAAAATGGATTTCAACTTTCAATTAGAAGAATTTAGTAGTCCTCAAATTCAGTGAAGAATTTAGTGTCTATTTTTTTAAAATAATTTTATGAAATGTCAAGTGCACAAGTCTTTGTTTTTGGCTCCTTTTGTGGTCCACTAATTGGTTAGGCTGTGATAAGCAATTGTCATGGCGTATGAGCGTGGCAACATCAACTTGATATAATGACGTTGTTCGGATCAATTTATATGCATTTAACTATTTTTTAAAATATCAGTAACATTATTAGTATGGTGATGGGTTATTTTCGTTATTTTATATGTTAATTATCACTTACTTCTTTTAATCATTAGATTACATCATTGAGTGTTTACGACTTATTCTTGATAATTAGTTAAAAATTGTGAAAAACAAATGTTTAATTAGCACCACCGACTAAACCATAAAGAAGATATAATAATTATTTTATTGCGATATGGACAGACCACTAAATATTGGGTATGACACGTTTAATTAATTTGTCGATTTAGACAGAAAACTATATTGGGGATTTTGTGTAAATTATTAATTAAGTGCAACTATACTAGTATATATATCTTAATATTAAGACTAATTTTAATTAAAAAAATAAAATAAAAAAATTTAGATCTCCCCCATCCCATAATAAGATAAATTGCATCAAGAAGGACTTAATTAACAAGAAATCAATTACTTTTGATATGACTACATTGATGTGGTAAACTCAACGATAGCCACTAATGACTAAACCACTATGCTCGTTGCTGGACTTAAATTAACGGCTTACGACATGAGATGACGATAATCATGATAATGAAAATTCTCTGATTCTTTGATCAAAGATCTGATTAACTGTTGGATTATATTTATTTCACGAGAAATAATATAGACGTAAATAACAGTATCTTAACTTTGTTGATTAGAAGTAATAAATGTTCAAAAAAAAAATAGTTAAAGGGCACACAAATTGATCTAGACACTTCAAATTTTACAAGAAATTCTTTTGTGGGGGTTATTTTGTTGTTTTTTGGGGAAAAAATATGAATAAGAAGGTCCTAAAAGTAGTTTTACCATGAAGATTTTATATGTCAGAATTTATTGTCAGAAATAAAATCAACTTGGGTTTCACAAACTCTAGAATCCACTTTATATCTACTATTAAATTCCATGGTCCCAAAAGCTACCATAAACTTTTTTGAAGTTTCAATTTTAGCACAATGTGTTAATTAGGTGGCTATCATTCATTGAATCTTGAGACTTGATTGAGTTGAAGTTGTCCACTTGTATGACTATAATTTCCCACTTTAGTAGCTTATAACTAACCCCATGTGCAGTTGTTGGTTTAAGTTTTAATTTCCATGGTATCATTGGAAAGTTTTTTTTATTATTATGTATCGTATTTATTTTGAAATTCTGATTAATAAGAATATATGTTTAAAGATTTGTTAAAAAGAAAGTGATTTTTATTAAAATAATTCTATTTTAAAGATTTGAATCTTATCAAGAATTATTCATAATGTTTTTAAGTTGTAGTGATAGTTAGATTCTTGTGGTTTCTAATCGCGCATTTATTATTTTAGTAGAGATTAAATTTTTACCCTATATTAAATCAAGGAAAAACACAATGAAAATTGTCCGTAATTACAGAAATCTCATTAGTTTAAAAGTTAATTACTTAGATATATTTTAGTTTGTAATATTACGAATCTTATTAGATGTTGGTGTATGTTTAATAAGATAGTTTTCCTGAGACTTCATCTAGTCCCAAAATATAACTTGCTTACTCTTGAGGTTAACCTTTATTTTAGCAAATGATGCCAACCAATTCGATAAAGATACTCAAATATAAAAAAGATAAAATCAATTTAGTGAATTAAGATATAAAGGATTTCCTATTAGAACAAGTTATTTAAATATCCTTCAAAAGTAAGTAAATAAATTCTAAACTTATAAAAATGAGATTAATTTCATTATGGCTAAAAGTGTTATTGCGTAACATCTGATTAAAGATAAAGGAAGTCATATTATCTGTTTAATTTATCTATTGATGGTAAACAGCTGAATGGACAGCAGAACAACATGGATAACTACAAATTTTGATTTGACGTGAAACAAATGGACATTTGTACATATGTAACATGTTAAACCTCCTAGTATGTGTCAATTTGTTCCACTCTAGAAGTTGTTTCAATTCTCTGATTTCTTAAGGGAAAAAAAGTTCCTTTTAATTTATATTTGTAGATTTAAATAATTTCTTCAATATTTTTTAAAAAAAATAGTTATGATATCTTAAATTTTGTTAAAGGTGGATATATATATATATATATTTATATTTTCTAGCTTATTAAATTTAATAAAGGGGGAACTGTGGAAAAAAAAATAGTAATGACTATAGCAATCTGGTCCCAAAATATATATCTATACACACACCATAAATAAAGGGAAAAGATACCTAAAAGATAAAAGATAAAAGATAGGGAAAGGGAATAAATTCTTGAAATTTCATGGGAAACTAAAAGCTTTTTAAAAATAAAATAAAATAATATATGTATATATAACAATCTTTTACTCTCTTTTTCCATCTATTTTTTGGTTGGGAAGATCCACTTTTTATTCCCTTTTAGTTGTTTTTTCAAGAAGAAAAAAAGGTTATAACTTATACTTAATAATAAATATTATACTTTTTTGGAGAAATTTTCCAGCTTTGTTGCACAAAGGCTAACACTTTATTATTTTGAATGAGTTGTTGAAGAAGTTGTTTTGTCTACACCACAAAGAAAATTAACCATTATGAAAAAAGTGTTAACTTTAATTTGGAATTGTAAAGCTAGTGTTTCCATATTTCTATTTACTAGCCTTTACTTTTTCTAATCATTTGGGCAGCTATTTTGTGGAATAATAAAAGTTAGAGGTAGAGTTATATGTATTGATAATTTATAGTTGAAAAATTATATTGCATGACTAGATTAAAAAAAGTGTATATGAAATATATGACTTCGATCGACTCTTTTATGGGTTTAGTACTTTATTGAAGTCATTTGGTAAGCAGGATGAAATAAGTAAAAATATTTCATACGTTAGAATATCTCATGAGAATTGTGTTGTTTCACCTTTTATATGAAACGGTAATTCCTTCCACCAAATCAGTTTAAATCGTCGCATAAATTAATTTCAAAATTAGCTAATATCTCGAATTCAATATGAATCAAAGTTAATCTCAAATTTTATTTTGAAGTTATTATCTTTGTCCAACATACTAACAAGAGAGAGGTATTGAAAATACTCCTGAACTTGAAGGAAATTATTAGTTCGTCCAGGAAATATTGATAGTCTTAAAAATACTCCTTTACTTGACTAACTAAATTTAGATATACCCCCGATCGGCCACATGACATAGCAAGTGGTCTCAAATTCTTGTGGAAGCATGAAGCTCTTAATAAAAAGCCGAAAAGTGTTGAAAATACCCCTAAACTTGACGATAATTTAGGAATGTATTTCACTCATGTTATAAGGTCGGGTGTATTTAAGTTACGTTAATTAAATAAAAAGATATTTTCAAGATTGTCAATAATTCAAAGATAAAACTAATAATTCACGTTGAATTTAAGGATATTTTCAGCAATTCTCTCCACTGACAACTCTTATGATATCTATTTTATCAATTTGTAATAGGTTAACTGGATAAGGTAGATGAATCATCCTAGTGATTAGAGAATAATAAAAAAGATGAAAAGACAACTCATCAAACAATATTGAACTTGTAATGTGCTTTATGCTAATTGGTAGTTATAATATAATAAACTAATAAATTAAACTTGAAAGTTTTTGGACATATATATTTTGAGTTTATATTCCTTTGAAGAACTTCATGGTGTCTTCCTTTTTCCTTTTGGCCCACACATCTCCATCATTAGGGCATCTCTCATCTCTCTCAATATTATATATCAACCACTAGCACTAATCCAATTAAAACGAGTGTGGTTGAATGAATGAAATTAAAAAATCCACGATAAAAAGTTAATGCGACATGTTTATGAGATTGTTGAAAAATATTTTCTTGACTAATGATGATTTTCATCAAATTGTTAGATAGTTTAGCTAGTGACGGAAAATATATAAAAAGAATTCGAAACTTGAGATATTATAAAGTATAAAAACTATGAATGACAAATACTAGATGATTATAGAAGAAAAATAACACTTGCCCTACCTTTTCAATAATTTCACTTGTGTGTGGAATAATTCAACTACTCTACATAACAAGTCAACAAATGGATGCTTTAAGAACTAGCTATAAATTTTATTTTCTAGTAACATTTATTACACTTTGGTTGAAAATTTCCATGTACTATTTTCCTCGTATATATTATGCATGTTATATTATTATAATTATCTTTTAGATGACCTAATAATTAATATGAAAATTATTATTATACACTATCAATGTTTAGAAGTATAACTCCTAAATATAAGGACTATCACCTTTTTTTTTTCCTTTATAATTTGCTTTGAATATCAAAATTTAAGATAAATTGAAATCGTCTTCTCTGATTGAGAATGTTCTACACTAAAATAAGACTTCTGACATGAATTTTAACTAATCGAACTCCAAAAGGATATCGAACATGACAAAATTACGTTTGAGTCCTCTATAGAAGATAAGGAGAATTGGGAAAGGGACAAGACTTTTAGGGATTGATTTGACAATTGTTTGGTGATATTGAAAGGCAAAAAATTAAACAAGATCCAAGAAAATTATTTCAAATCTCGAGTGGTAACCTTGAATTCTCAATTTGAATTATTATTATTTTGTAATGTGAAGTAGAATACACTATGGTTGAAAAAAAAAATCCCATTTTTGAGAAATTTCCAATTACTTGAGTTGTGTCCCCTCCCTACTTTCCTAGCTTGTTGTTTTCTGCTATTTACAAAATGGGTTGGCAATTTTGTAATGGTTTATTTATGATAAAGGTGAGTCAAAAAGTACCATTAATTTGATATAATAATTTAATGGAGCAATAGCAATATAGGTAGATTGAAGATAGTGTCATGTTTGGTAAAAAAATGTGAATAATTGAGTAACATAGGGTAAAATTTGGTTATTTGGCAAAATTAGTGAATACTTTAACAAGATAAATAGAATAAAAATAATATCAAAAGTTTTCTTTTCAACAAAAAATGTTAATAATTGAATAGCATAGATAAGATTTGTATTCAAGTAAAAACTTATTATCGATTCAATAATATCAAATTTTAGGTGTTAGGTAAAACTTTCTGAACAATTGAATAAGCGTAATTTTTCAACGCGCAATAATCATGTTCCAGTCATATAATTAAAAAATAGTTATTATTATAAAAATTAAAATTTTATTATAAAATTTCAATCTTCACGACGACAGTAACTTATTTTTAATTTCAGAAATCGAAAAAGGACTTATTTATGAATTTTAATATGTTTTGAGGGCTCTAGAGAGTAGTCATATTTTGACCACTAGGCTATGAAGTTTCCCTTAGAGAGTGATGAAAACATCCCATCACCTAATCTTATCATTATTTTTTTAAAATCTTATTGTAAACTACATATTCACCAAAAATAAGATACAATCTTAACAAACTCTTATTTTAAAATTACTTGAGCCACCTAATATTACATAAATAACACAAAATAATATATGCATGGTAGACAATATTCTTGATTCTCCCACCTAAATTATCAAAAGACATACTATACAAAGTGGCCTAAAAACTCTTGCTTTTGTTCCATACTTTTGCATCTTTTTTTTTTGCCTCTTTCTTTCATCTTAAGCAAACCCCTCAAAAATCCATTAACTCAATTTCTACTTCATTCCTTAATAGCCCTTTTTCCTTTTCATTCCCCCCTTCCATTTTTTCCTACAATCTTGAACCCCACCCCCCCACCCCACCCTTCCGATTCAATCAGGAGCTAATTTATTCGGTCAAGTAATTTTTTTTGTTCTTTAATATTAGCTAATTCAAGTTGATTCAAGACTCTTTCGATCTCGGATCGATCCTTTAACCCTTCTAAATTGCAAAAAGACTTGATTCTGTCGAAGAGCTAACACCTCCGCACCTCATTTACTCAAACTTCTACTTCATTTTCTTAATACCCTTTTTTCATTTCCCCCTTTCCTTTTCCTTCCATTTCTTTCTACAATTTTGAAACCACCCACCCACCCTACCCACCCCCACTAACTCAAACCTCTACTTCATTCCCTTTTTTCCCTCCCCCTCCCCCCTTCTTCCATTTTTTTCTATAATCTACAAACAACCCCCCCCCCCCACCCCAACTCAAACCTCTACTTCATATCCTTAGACCTTAATACCCCCCTCCTTTTTCCTTTCATTTTTGTCTACAATCTTGATCCCCCACCCCCATTAACTCAAACCTCTACTTCATTATCTTAATACCTTCTTTTTTTCACAATTGCCCTTCCATTTCTTTCTACAAAAACCACAAAACATGGTTTCTAAATTCACACTACTATATCTTCTTCCACTTGTAATACTCCTCCTCAACTTTCCGGCAAGAATCACAGCTCAAGAATGTGCTTACCCTTGTTATCCTCCTCCGACCGGCCCCACCGGAAACAACCCTCCTCCGGCCACCACAACCCCACCATCCCCACAAGGTGGATATGTCCCAAATCCACCATCAACCACCTATCAACCACCACCATCTGGTTACAATAATATCCCTTATGTGAATTCTCCACCTGATGATTATGGTAATGGTGAAGCACCACCACCACCAGAACCAATTGTCCCTTGGTTTCCATTTTATTATAGAAAACCTCCTCATTCTGATCTTGATCAATCTTCATCACCATCATCAAGAAACACATGGAAGAAGATGATGATGATTAGTAGTTTATTACTAGTAATATTTTTTCTTTGATTATCTATGTGAATGAATTTTGATGTAATTAGTAGTGGACAACATGTTGATTTTAATGTCTGATTAATGATCATCAGTTCCAATTTTTCTATGTGTATTTGAGTTTATGTGAAACAGAGGAGTTCCTCTGTTTCTTGATATTTATGAAACTTTTCTTCTTTCTCTCCTTTTTTTTGTTTTTGTTTTTTGTGATGAACAAGTGGTGGAAGTGATATATAGATGGATAGATTGATTGTGTTTTCAAATTACATGGTAAAACATAAACAACAAACACTTAAATTTGATGTCAGTTGACAATCGAACATGTTAATTTTCAGTAAGTAGCTCTAGATGCTTAATTCGTTTTTACTGTGTTAGTTGAACATTCTATCTTACAAAATATTTTCAAAATTTATGTGTTGTGTCAGAGTCAAGTGTTCAAGAGATACAGTAAAAACAAGTTTAGAGTGTTTAGTTGTCAATTGAGACTAAATTGATGTGTTTAGATGTATCTCTTAAAGTAAAGTAAGGAGTGTTTACGTATTTATGTGTGTATTTATGTATTATGTCTTCTTTTAATCGAGCAAAATTTACGTGTTGATAAGTCACTTTTTTCATCCTTGGTTAAAGGTTTTTTGGTTTGAAATTATAATTACTTTTAGTGAAAAGTGTTTTTTTCGTGTAAATTCGAATTAATCAAATCTTAAAATAAGTACTATAAAGGCAAAAAATTAAGTTTTCAAGAGTCTTGGCTTTTACGTTTGGCAATTAGATTCTTCTATATCGTTCTTCATTTATTGTATTTTTCCTAATAACTTGTTGATTTTGTATTATAAGAAGGAATATTATGGATATTTGCATACACATACAAAATTGGACATTTGGACCCTTCTAGTAATGAGGTCAATATAAGGCTTCTTCTCTCTCTTGGTTTTAACTAGCAAGTATTTATCTAATATTTGTAATATAATTTTGAATAAAATTTTTACCAATAAAAATGTTTAGGCTTCTACAATATCATAACCACCACCTAATTTTGATCTCTCTTTTGAACAAGTGCCTTCTCCTTCCCTATCATGACAACCAACTTTCCCCAAAAATTCATGCTACTTGCATCACGTCCTTTTGCCTTTTAATCTCTTCAATGACACCACCTTTTTTGTTGTTTTCTTCCTCTCTCTTTTTTTCTTTGGTTTATTTTGTGTTTTGTTTAGTTACTAAAAAAATAAAACAAGTAACCTTCTATGACATAAAAAAACAGTCTGGTCCATTAAAGCTTTCGCTATGCGCAAGGTCCGGAGAATGGCCTATTGTACACAGTCTTATCTTGCATTTCTGCCAGAGGCTATTTTCAAGGCTTGAATCTGTGACCTCCTGATCACATAACAGTAACTTCTTTAATATATACACCAACAATCGAGCATATTTAGTATAACTTCATAAGTAAAATCTATAGAAGATGGTGTGTATGCAAATGTTATCCTTACTTTGACAAGATAGAAAGCTCATTTTCGATATTCCCTCGAATCAAGTAGAACATTTTAAGGCATATATATATATGATGACCTAGAAACACAATAAAAGAAAAAAATACCACAATTTTCTGTCTATTTTAAAGCATGTTTTGGGCAGTAGGGAGAGGTGGGAAATTAATGATTTGAAGAAATAAAACACAAATTAGTAACAGGCTGTGAGAGATTTATTTGGACATCAAAAGAGAGTGATATTTTTGTCTGGTAGCCTAAGATGTTAAAATGTCACAATCTCATATAATATTCGTTTTTTCCTCTATGGTTTGCAATTAATTAAAGACTTGATAGATTAGCAAATACATGATGTTAATTAATCTCAAACTATGGCATGAATTGATTTGATGATTTTTTTGTGATGGTGACTCTTTAGTCATTAAGCAATAATATAAGTTAATAGTATATTGTTAAGTATATGTATTTAATTAGAATAAATGACCGGCTGTGCTTTAGTGACTAGTCTCTATGAGAGATACCAATCAACTACCAACATGGTGGTGGGGTGGGGGAGGAAAGATAATGATATATACTATCGATGAATAAATAAATATGTTATTTCGATAGCATGTTGAACCTTTAAATGAGATGTCTACTCAATTCAACATGATATTAGGTAACAGATCTGAGTGAGGTTGTCGCTCATCATCCAAATATATCAACATGAAAAAGGATCATGCACATATATTAGAAGGAATGTGTTACATCATGCGGCTGCGATCTTCAGGTAATCGATCAGATTAGAAAGATATCCCTTCAACATAGGTCAAATTCAAAAATATTCCCGACTTTTACTATTCCTCTTACAGAAATGCAGAATAAGAATATGTATCCAACATATAGCGGAAACTTAGTGCACTAGAGACCCTTGTGGTCCCCATGTTTAGTGAAAGCTTAGTGCACCGGAACTATTCTTCACAGATATATAAATCTTACCAAGTTGCATAACTTCTAATATTCTTCTGGCTTTTGTCTTAAAACTTGCTATCTAGATAATAATGCTATACCAATCTTTGAAACATTTGATCAAAGAGAGATTTCAGTATTAAAACATTGGCAGAAACACTGCAAAGTAGTGCAACTTAACATTTTACTCAAAGTGAGTATAGCTTTAACAGCACAGCATTTATGGTATTTCAAGAACTTTACTTAAAGAGGTTCATAATTATTATCTATCCAAACTAGGCATAATTACATGCAGCATATCTAGCAGAAATGCTAACCTACACACTAAGTATATCGTCTCGGATACGAGATCCATCGCCTTTGCTATGTTGAGGATATGAGAGAATTCACACGGTACAATCTGACTTAGCAAGCTCATCATGTTACCTTCATACTTGATCCATCTTGCTGACATGACGAGTCTTAAATGACGTAGAAGTTGATGCGTCTAGGAAGCAACACCAACAGCTTAACGACCCACTCTTGTACTACGGCTCAAATCAATACTTCTAATATCTTTTCTCATTGCATTGTTTCCTATTGATCTTCGCGCAACCACCTTTGTTTTCTCTTCAGCTTTGAACCCCTTGTTTCCCTTGTTTGTATCTGCTGTTCTCGGTCTTGGAGAATTCAGGACCTGCCTTTTCTCTTGCTCTCTCTTTGGAGCTACTGTTCTATTTGATCGCGTCTGCCAGGACGTTTTGTTTGTTGGAGCTGAAGATGGGACGCTGCTGTCAGATAACTCTGCTGAAGGATGATTGGTTACTTCTGAAACCTGTGGTGAATCAGCCACATTTAGATGTTCACTAGTGGAACAAGGAACAGTGTTCTCTGTTGCACTAGTAGCTCTAGCCCCTGAAGTCGAAGGTCTGCTTTGTGATTTACTTGATTTAGTTTTACTTGCTAACTCCTGAAAAATTAATCAACAAAGCAAATTATATGATTTGTTCTATCGATGCGGGAGGGAAAAATAATCACTTACTAGGAGGATAAGGATGAAGACTAACTGATGAACAAGTGCAGACACTCATAAGCAAAAAGACTGACGGATAATTAGTAAGACATTTTTCTCATATTACTTGCATCCATATGAAAGGGTAATATTCATAACACATTTAGCTTTCGGTCTTGAGAGAGTGTTAGACAGTGAAAAGTTTCGAACCATGCCATTCCAGAAATTAACGGCTGGCGCACCAAAAAACCTTTCTAAGAGAAGCAAGAAAGTATGCTGCTTATCACGGGCCCTAAAGGTAATCATAATCAGAAGACCAAGGTACAAGATTCTCTATTCCGTCCTTTAGTGTCAATGTTTCCCTTGAATCTTGATCAAGGGCTTATACTATGACCAATAAAACAGCTTGTAAACATATGTTCTCAAGTATTACTTTCAAACGAGAACGGTATGCTGAAGAGTGGTTTCGAAGCATCCTAGTTTCAACATAGGAAAATAGAGAACAAGAGAAGAATACAGTTGAGAAACAGAAAGCTGAGTATTGGGACTCTGAACATTCTCATTATTTGTGACTCGTTAATACCTTGTTTCTGTCTGACCGACGACCAGGTTCATGGTAGAAGGCAGGCATGGGAGTTGCTTTGAAATTGAGATTTCTCCGCAGCTGTTTTAACTCTGCTTCTTTCTTTACCTACAGATATCACAAAGCAAATCAAAATGTCATTAATCATGGTTACCGATCAACAAAAAACTTCATCTAACTCATAGCTGCAAATGATATATATTACAAGTCTAAGCAGATGGAAGAAAATAAAAGAAAATCTAACAGAATATATCCCAATGACATTTTAAAGCTAGCATCGACTGAAAGCCGCCTAATGATTCTCTATATCAATCTAAACCTGTTTCCAACAGTCACAAGAATCATTGCCCGACTTTACTACCTGAGTTCTTGCTTGGAGCTGATGTTTTTCTGCCTCTACTGCATGCATTTTCTCCTCTAACTTCATCAGGAACTGAAATGAATATCAAAAACTTCATTTAGGCTATATATAAATTTTAAACTTCATCCAATTGATGCAAGAAACCAGTCCTTACCTCTTTCCTTTTCTTGGCGCGCTCTTCACTTTTGAAAAGGAAACCAGATCCATTCTGTTTTATGCCTGGTTGACATGAATTTAGACTCTGCTTATCCCTGTACAACAATAATATGTATAAGATAAATGTTTATGAACACAATATGGAGTTAAAAGATCACAATTTTCCCACCATATATACCTATTTACACTTTGATGTACTCCATGGCTAACTTTCTCTGTACAGGAAGCACGAGAAGCGGCAGCCTTTCTTGCTTTAGGCTGCTGTTCGGTGCTACATCATTCAATAATAAACAAGATTGGAAAAATTAGGATGAATCGGTGCGACCAAAATATCCTAAACTTTCCATATGGAAGACATGATTAAGAAGCATACCTTTTCTGTTGATTAAGTACATTAACTTTTGAACCCGAACAAACCTGTATAAGGCAAGGCATCGGTTACCATAAATTCGATAATAATTACTGAAGAATAATCTGACTAAAAAGAAAGTTGAGCAATAGTTCCACAGCGTTAAAATAGCAAGTTTACTCATCTGCATTGAAATTTGAAGATAACACTAAGCCCTAATCTGATACAAACCTCTGGTTTTGGCATTCTCGCTGTTGGACCCAAAAGAGCGCCAGGAGCGTCCAATCTGGGCTTTTCTCCTTTTCGTGTCAAGGAAACATCACTATGCCTTCTATTTGGTTTACTTGGCATGTCTTTATATGCTTGTTTTGAGATTGTCCCCTTGCCACTAGCAACACTAACTTGGGACAACATCCTAGATTTTGCGTCTCTAGATTGAGATGCAGTCCCCACCTGCATTTTGAGCACAAGACAGACTACATAAAGGGGCGAAAATTTTCTGCTCACAAATAAGATTCCAAATGCTATTAATTATAATAGCTAACTACAGTCAGCAAGCAAGATGGGAAACTGATGTAATAACAGAAGATTAATAGCCACAAAGGCTAAAAGAGGTCTACCTTTGAAGATGAACTTCGTTGAGGTTCTGAACTAACACTACCATCTTTCTCAGTGGTGTGAGCATTAGAGGATAGATCAACGGAGTTTGATGAGAACTCCATACTGCTATCTTGGCCCTCTAGTTTCACTTTTACTTCAATCTCAGTTTTAGGATCATCATCAAAAGCTGAATTTCCAGCATTGAGATGAAAATTTGCTTCAGCTTCCATATGTTCAGGAACACTTTGAAGAACATCGGAACTATCGGTAGCTAGTTCAGTCTGGGGTCCAGAATGGAGAATTATACTATCTACTCCACCACATTCTGTGACCTCGATGTCTCCGTTGTGAGATCCATCAAGACTTTCCTCAAAGCGTGTAGAATGACCAACCTCATTCACTCGCTCAAAGTCACCATCATAACCTGTGTTCTCAGCTTGATACTTCCCATTCTTCAATAAATCGATTGATCTATCAATATTTTCATCAAAGCGTGCAGAATGGCCGTCTTCGTTAACATGCTCAAAGTCCCCCACATAGCCTTCATTTTCAGTGACATCATTTTCACTGTACTTTTCATTCTCCAGTAAATTGGCTGATCTATCATGATTTTCAACAAAGCGTGCCGAATGGCCAATCTCATTAACATGCTCGAAGTCCCCCTCATAACTTGTATTCTCATGGCCATCATTTTCACTAGCTTGAGATTCTGTCCCATTTTGCCACTCTGATGAGCTCTGGCGTAGAAGTGCCTTCTTTCTAAGACGTGCCTCAAAATATGCTTTCTTCTCAGTTACAGAACCTGGCTTGGAGTATTTCTCAACCTCTTCAAGATACCTGTTATGTGTAAAAGAAGACCTCCTCTCCCAACATAAACTTTCATTCTCAAATCTACCGAATGAGATAGATCCCGATTGCCATGAATCTGCCTGTCAATTTTGGTAAGTAAATTAAGATCAGGATGCAAAACCGAGTAATGAGTAATGTCTCAAGTAGTATATCCTAACATGCTTATACGACCAATTATATGAGACGTCGAAACTCTCAAAAAATCATTTGCACTAAAAGTTCATTGTAACAAACTTCAATCAATGAATAAGCATGCATTCCAGCATTTAATACGATCTCATAGAAGTGTTATGGATCCATAACTAACCCAAGGAGGGCAGGGAGAATGCTTCCCAATCAGTCTCTCAGCACTATTATACAAGGAAGCAACATACACAATTTCGAACAGAAAGCAAGATCTTACAACCACTCGCGAAAAAGCAGGCAACAAAGTTCATTCCATTCCCCCTTGAAGTAGGAAGCAAGTAATAAAGGGAGATGCGACAAGCATGCTAAGTTGCACAAGACTCTTCACTTTCGATCCCGCATCCATGTCTGACTTTCCAAAAATACACTACTTTTGGAAAATCCGACACAGCACTATTAACACTTATGAAGAGTACAAGCAACATAGCAACCATGAGTTTTCAAGTCAATAAAAAACGAAAAAATAAACTACTAGAAATTCAGTAACCGCTTCAAACCGCTTAGAAAAGGGTCGAAATTTAATTCACAAAAACTGTTTATATGCATCTTCTTTATTCATAATTAATCATATTCAACACTTAAAACAGAAAAATTAATACAGAAATACAATCTCCTGAGTTACCAATCAAATAAAGATTCCACCTTTTTCCTTCCCAATCAACTAAAACCACAAGAACACATATCCTCCTACCAAATCCATCAGTATAACACATTTAAAAACAAAATTTTTAACCAAATAAATGCAAATGAATATATCACAGTAAACAAAGAGTAAGATCCAAAGGGAATTTATTTTCAAGAAAAATTTTTTTACCTGAAAACTATGCCTAAAGGGTTCTTCAATATCACCAGCCATTTCAAAAAAACTGATCCTTTTTAAACCACCTCCATATATATCATCTGCATTTCCCAAATCTTGAAATTCTGTCCCAAAAAAAATAAATCAACACCCCATCACTTAAAAATGAAATCTTTTCACTATTCCATAAATAAAAATCATTAAAAATGAAATCTTTACACTATTCCATACATAAACATCATAAAAAATGAACCAAAAATGAAGTTTTACAGAGAAAAGATGAAGAAAATTACAGTTTTTAAAGGAAGAAATTGACAGAATCTAGAAAAGGGGTTGAAGAAGAAGCAAAATTGAGATGATTTCTTTGAGAAAAAGTGAGAAATAAATGTGAAAGAAAACGTGTCTGAGTACAGAAGAATCGCTACTTTGCTTTGAAGAAGGTAGTTAAATGGAGTGAACATGAATTGTTGAAAAATTGTCTAATTGAATTTTTAATTTATGGGAAATAATTAATTAGTTTTGGGATTATTTAGATCTTAAATCAAATCATATTGCACATACATCCTTCTAGTTTGACAATATTGCATATTATAGTCCCAACTGGCTTGTAAATCAGACCTACCTCTCTTGGTTTAGCTCGGGTTTGACTATAGGTTTTGAAATTTTAAATTTGAATTTTTTAAGTTGTGTTTTTTGAAATTTGAATTTCTTGAAAATATTTAAAGATCAAATTTTATGGTCAAATAAATATTTAAAGATAAATTTTTGTAATCTACTTTTAAAATGTAAGCTCGTGTTTGATTATAGATTTTGCAGTTGAAATTTAAAATTTAAAATTTGAAACTTTGAATTTTTTTTAAGTTGTGATTTTCGAAATCTGAAGTTATGTTTGAATTTGAAAATCAAATTTTGTGGTCAAACAAAAATTTATCTTTAAATTTTTGTAATCTACCTTATTTGTATGGTCAAATGATATCTTAATTTTGAATTACCATTTAAAAAAATACCTTTGCTCACTTATTTTTTTTGTTTTTTGTTGGAAAATAGTTGGATCAAGGAAGACAATTGTACTCTTTCTTAATTCATATTTCTTTCCTTCTATTAATTTTTTGTTCAACCTTAATGTAACTTAAATATAGTTACTTCTTCAAAACAAAAATCTCCTTTTGTTTTATGTTATATTTATAAATTTCGTGTCAGACTTTTTGATAACAATCATTTTTATAATATTTTATCATAGTAATTAAGTTCTCCTAATAGCATTTTATTTTAACATTTAGAAGAATATTGGAATAAACGAAATTTGGTTGTTTATTGAAATGGGGTAATATGTTCATACATTTTATTTAAACAAAAGGAAGAAATGTATAAAATTAGAAAATTAGAAGGAAGAAATGTGCAATTTATGAAAAAACTTTATTATCCAGTGCTTGTGGGGGTACATCAGTAATCATGTGCTTGTGTTCCCCTTTTTGTCTACTTCTGCCTATTGGCCCACGTGTAACATGGGTCCCACTTTAAACTTTCCCACCTAATCGTTATGGTCTGGCCCTTCCATTTATTAGATCAGACGGTCAGGAATTAGTTCAGCCTCTTCCACGTGTCTTTTCACCCTTACCCTTTATAAAAATGAAGACTTAACCTAAATAACCGTTTAATCAGAGATCTTGCTTTCGAGTTTTGATAGAGAGTGCTTTTCTCCGAATGGGATCATATGTGGTACAAAATTCGATATAATCGAACTCTAATACGAATATCGAACATCAAATGAAAAAAAAAAAGGACTAAATAATGCTCGTTCAACTACTTCATTTTAAAAATAGCCGGTTCATATATATATATATATATATATATATATATATATATATATATATATAAAATA
>JAJONR010014818.1:0-24802 GCA_029582245.1 Solanum etuberosum
CCACAACCCCCCCCCCCCCCCCCAAAGAAAAAAAAATAAAAAAAAAATCTTCAGGACAATATTGTTGTGATGTCGGATATTCCAAAACTGATATACAAATATTTAACTGAAGTAGAGAGGCTAGACAATCACTCTGCTTCAGCTTTGGAGGCGGAAATGATGATTTCTCCCTCATATTGCCCTGGTGTCTGTTCACTCGGGACGTCTATTGATACCCAAATTACTGTAGTTTCTCTGCGAAGCATGTCATAATAATCATGACTCAGACTTGACTCTAATCAACATAAATGATATGAATGGGAGTATCATGTCTATACCCAGGAAAAAGGTTCAGTTGGCAGACAGGCATATCGAGTGGAACAAGTGCATCAGGAACTCCCAAAACAGGTACTACTCTGCGCAATGTCAGCGACTGGCCAACTGCCAATCTGCAACCAACCAATATCATCAGTAGCTTCACCAAAAACAGAACCAATAACTTCACATCATATCCTAGATAGGTGCGAACGAAGCTAAGAACATGGGTAGTGACAAACCTAGCACCACAGGGTGAGCAGAGATCAGTACACTGAACCTGCACAGTTCCAGCAATTCCAGATCCACCCCAAGAAACTTTTGGGCTTATAGCAATCTGAATGCTTTCTCTTTCATTTCTTGCTGCTAATAGTGATATCTACAAAATAAACTCCGAGTCACATACCAAGAAAATCTTGCAACCAGAATGATAACTGAATTTCAAACTTCACCTTTTGATAATGAAATTTAATATTTTAAGCAACAAATGCATGAGCATAGAAGAAACTTTAGTGTTTTTCCTATAACCCCCACAAGAGAGAGAGAGAGAAAAAAAAGGGACAATCCCTACTTTCCAAGAGTAGTTCAACCTAAGGGAGTGCTAAGAGTGAGTAACAAACAAAGAACAAAAGTGGAATAATCTGTATGAAATGCAGGGAAATATTTAGTTTCAACTATTCTTTATCAAAAAAACATTTAGTTTCAACTATAACATCCACTAATAATGAGCTAAAAGGACAAACGTTAATCAAAAGGTCAATCTGGTGCACTAAGCTCTCATTATGCACGAGTCCAAAGAATGGTCAGACCACAATGGGTTAATTGTACGCAGTCTTATCTTGCATTTTTGCAAAAGACTGTATCCATGGCTTCAAGTCGTGACCTTCTGGGAACACGGGTTCAAAGAAGGGTTGGACCAGGATGGGTTTATTATACACAGCCTTATATTATATTTCTGCAAGAGACTGTATCCATGGCTTTAATCTGTGACCTTCTGGGCACACGGGAACAACTCTTATTGTTTCACCAAGGCTCCCCTTCCCAAAAGATAATTATAACAAACATTTTTGATAGTGCCAACATCCATGGTGAGGACTCAATGTTTTCCAAACAAAGGAAATTTTAATGTCTTGAAACGGTCACAAAATGTATGTATCACAGAATTATTATCATCAGCGTATGTAGCGCCAAATACATTACACACGTACAGATTCTAATTCACGAGGCATGTCTTGTGGTCCGACATTAGCAGTGTTTGGCATGCACCACACATTCAATAACTCCAAAGATGGAACTTTTGTAGGATCGATTGCACCCCTTAATGGTCTTGGATCATTTACTCCAGTGTCACTCCATCCATAAGCTGTCCCACCACCAGCAACACCTTCAACTGGTGGAACAACCATCTCCTGGTGGTCCCCTACAGAAATATCCAAGTTCAAACACAAGAAGATGTAATCTGAAACACCATTCCATAACTATGTAAATAATTGCACTTCGAAGAGAGTTAATCCACATTACTCCCAGGTAAGAAACTTTATAAGAAAAGAGACCCCACCACCAAACCCACAGACACAAAAAAAGTGAAACTGTTCATGTTCCACATTTGAGACTAAAAGAAAAAAGAAAATGGAAAACAAAGAAAAGCAGTTGATGTCATACATGCTTCAATTAAAACATCATCTTGGAAACTTAATCCCTATGTCCTATATGCATGATGGCATTAGTGAAGAAAGGGACCCATCTAGGGTCTGTGGAATTGTAAGGTTCACTAAACTAGAAATACAGTAAAAAGGTCCATACATCAAGGCTACTCCAGTTTTACTTTCCATAACTCAACTGGTCAAGTCAGATTTAATAAGCATGCTGCAAGTATAACAATAACAGATAAGACATTTTTTCACAGATACATCTCCACAAGAAGAATTGAAACTTGGGTATGATGAAAAATTTCCACTGAATATACTTCTGTCTCTATTACTTACTGCATGAAAGGTCCCTTCCCACCGATAAGCAGAGAGTTAGCACTGGTACATAACTTTTGGAAAAAGAGCTATAAGACCTAGATGCAATAGACACTCAGACAAATGGAAGACCAGAGTAGGGCAGGACCACGAGGAGGGGGGGGGGAGAGAAATGATGACAAAGCATATGACGGTAAATTGGAGTATTGGACAGCAACCATGGATTATTTTTTCCATCGAAAATCAAAACAACCTGGAAATTAAGCAGCACTTGGCATATTATCCCAAATTATCATGTACAAGTGTTATGTTGTATCACGTGGGTTGATGTATGTTTCTTGAAAGAATATTCTATCGGAAATCACCACAGATATGCACGTAACTACATCAATCATACACCCACAGTAGAGTTATGGCATGCATTATTGTAAGCTGCTCTGTTAGTATTAATGAGAGGGATACTCGATTTAAAAACGAAACCAAAAATGTAGGTATGGCCATAACAAAGCCTGCAATAAGGTAGCAGCTTTCCTATGCACCCATAAATGTTATTTTTCCGCTTTCATGTAACTTTCTTTTTTCTTGTTGTGGCGTTTAATAGCCAGAACATGCAATATTTTCCCATGAAATCAATCTCTCAACCTTATTTGGCCCGATTCACTCAGGCCTCAGAACATTTCAATGTCAACAATCCAGTGTACAAATCACTGGAAATTATATTTTACCTGTGATTTTATTTCCTAATACATGCATTGCACAGTTTGCTATATTTAGAATTTTGTCAAAAAGTCTAGGCTCAATTTCATCAGCACTGACATGTAAAATGTGATATCTAACTGGTCAAAAAATGGATAGAAAACAGGTAAACAATTAGGATCGCTCCATACTATAAGCTATTAGCTAATTCCAAACAACAACTGATAATAGAGCTGTTTTTTCAGCAGATGCTACTCATCTAACCCCGATTACCGCCGTTTTAGGTGGTAACCATGGAATCCTACTATAAGCTGATCCAGTACACACACACAAAATCCTAAACCAAAATGCTAGCCTGCTGCTTATACCAAACAAATTCAAATCTCAAAACAACACGAAACTACAAACTTCTCACAAAATCCTAAACCTCCTTAGTTCAACACCTAAAGCTCCTACCATTTTAACATGATTAACACGATACTCAAACAACATTAAAAACGTATAAAATAAAAAAGGAATTATGAACAAATTTCAACTTCATCAAACAGAGCAACTCGCACGAAATTGAATCGGAATGACGTGAAATTCGAGGGATCTTAAGATTATTTTTGTGGACAGTGATAAACTAACCGGAGTTCTCCATCAGTGTAGTTGTGAAGGTAGAGAGAGTTTCCGCTATCGAATTCCAGTTTCCAGGTGATGATCGTGCTTTGTGATTACACAGAGATGAAATGAGAGTATTCGATGCTCTTGTTGTATTGAGGTTTATATGTAGCTGATGAACTACAGTAAAGGGGTAGAAGTGGAACATATGTAAAAAGTTGCAAAGGTGCATTGTGCCACGTGGATTCGTAACCCGACCCGGATCTTATCTCGATCTGGGCCTGCTTCAAAGGAACTCAACCCGGAATTTCTACTTTGGCCCAACACCACTAAAGCTTGTTTGACCAAACCTGGAATAAAATCAAAAGTATACTTTTCGGTTCAATTTATACGAGTTTCTATTTTAAAAAATATGTTTTCATAATTAAAAATAATTTAATTTTTAAAAATAATAATTTATACTTATAAAAATATCTAAAAATTATTTTAAATCACAAAATTTTGAAAGTGTTCTTTTTAATAAAGATTTTGATGCATATAACAAGCATTGATATTATTTTTAGGGAGATTTGGAGTCGACTGTTTTTCATTTGTGATTGTTGTGCTGACTGCACAAAGGAGAGCACATTTCATATATTGAGTGTTTGGATTGTTAATTAAATTTGATTATTTTTTTTGATTATCTTGTTGTATCACAACAAATCAAGGTTAAATAAAGTGAAAGGCTATGAAATGGTGGTTGTCAAAAGTGGATGATGACCTCTTTTTTATATGTTGATAAATTTGATATTCATCTTTCAATTATATGATATTTGTAGAATATAAAATTCGAAGCATGTATTCATTTTATATGAATTTAAACTTAATCTAAATTAAGTTAAGCTAAGCTAAATGCGGATGAATGCGCACACTAAATGCAATTTTGAATTTTTCACATGATAGTTACATTATTAGAGATCATAATTGAAAAATTATGTTTGCTTTGTTGATTATTATAATATATGTATTAATAATTTTGTTGAAGGTTTGAAGCTAATGAGTAATGTCTTACTTAAAGATATCTCCAGATGCAATTCTAGACTATACAATATCATTATGGAATTCGACTATTTGATTGTCCCAAATCTATCAAAACAGTAAAGGAATTATCAGGAATATTTCTACTTCCTTCGTTCATTTTTACTTGTCACAGTTTAACTTGACACACAATTAACAAAATAATTATTGATAAATGTATTTTACCAAACTATTCTAATTAAATGATATTTGGTAGTATTAAATCTTAAAAAATATTTTGAAGAAAGAGTATTTAATGGTGAGGATAAACATAAAAAAATATAATTGTCTTTTCTTGATATGTCAAAAGTGACAAATAAAAATGAAAATATATTTTAGAAAAAAATGACAAGTAAAAGTAAACGAAGGGAGTATATGATAATGCTAAATTTATTGCACCATCAATATTCTTACTAAATGGGTGAATAATTCAAAAATGTTTAATCTTTAATGAATTGTTTCTTCCCTGGTATCACATCTTTAATGAAGTCTTTATTTTTTCTTAATTTTTTGCAATAATTCAAACGGTGTCATAAGGATTGTTTATTGAACGGATTGGGTGAATAATTATTCTTAATAATTTGACTTATTACGTATCGATTTTTAAATATATTATGCCGCTAATCGATAACGAGATATTAGTTAGTTCGATGTCATATTAGTTAGTTCGATGTCAAATTAGTAATTATAAACGGTGCGTAGGTTTAATCATTTCTTGCTTAGTTCGTTCACATTCACTCACCAATATATTAATCTCATATAAAATAAAATACTTTTTCTATCTCTACATAAATTAGTATTCTATTATTATGAATCACAATAAAATATATATGAAGGACTAATCTTTTAAAATGCACGCACATGAATATTTATTTAACAAATATTCAGCTATACAATAACTTATTATTTCAACACTAAACGAAGTTTTAGAGTTAATAATATGTACTTTATGTATTTACAGTAAAAATACCGGTATGATAATTTTTAGTAGATTATCTACTTACTACTAAAGAAATTGAGTAATTCGCGCGCTCATCGATAATCATTAATTCGATAATTCAAGACCAATAAGTTAATGTTGTGAACTTGTGATTTAACTTTGAACAACTTTAGATGATGCATAAATTGAAACGAGAATTATAATTTTATGGGAAAATTGTATAAAATATCAAACTATTAATTAAAATTAAATGCTATAACTACAATTCCGTTTAATTCTAATCTGTAGCAAATACTTTGTCATTCGCCTCTCTCCCCAGATATCTCGCTCGCCACTCTCTCTCTCTCGCCTCTCTCGCTTTATACAAAAACACATGTATAAATTGTGTTTGTGTTTGTATAAAACAAGAAAAAACTGTATATACAAATATAAATATATATCTTTTCGTCCTATATACTTATAATTATACAATACAAATCTTCACCTGCCTAGTTCTCTTTTGTCTTTCTCTCTTTCTCGCTTTATAAAAACACAGATTATACAAAAAAAAATACAATATATAATTTGTGTTTGTATAAAGAGAGAGAAATTTGTATACAAATTTATCTATACACAAAAATACAGTTACATATACATATTTATATATGAATACAAATAAGTCAGTTTCATATTTGTATACAGATTCCAAACACATACTTATACAATTGGTTCTTTTGCATAAGTATACCGGAATATACATATTAATAACCAAGTTTGCTATGGAACGCAATTATGCAAATTATAGTTATAACATACAAATATGATTTTTATGTTTTTGCTAAACCTAAAATTTACTATAATTTTATTACCTTTTCTTTTTCAAAATTATTCATATTCCATGTTCGAAGTTTTGTCCGAGCCCATATACAACAGCGGGCAACAGATTATAAATCGACTTTCAAATCCCTATTTAAAGGCCAAAAATTTGGTTCAGAAGCTCCATTAACGCTTCGGAAAAGAACTCGGCGAGACACTCCAAATTACGTATTCGAGAAGATTAGCTCAGAGATAAACCCTAAATCGCAATGGAGAGTGCGTTCGCTAGTGCCTCTGCGATCAGCGACCAACGCCAGAAAATCGAACAGTACAAGCACATTCTCTCCACCGTTCTCGCATCAAGCGACATCCAACAAGCCAAGCAATTCATCGATCACAGTAAGTTTCTCTCGCTGTTTCACCATAATTTTGCTGTTAATTTTATGTTCATGTTCTATAATTCTCAGCTGAAATAGTTGTTAGAAGATTTATATAGTCAGATTTTAACTGGTTTGAGGTTGTCTGATTGAGATTGTGTACAATTATGTCGCGCAGTTATAATCTCATCACAGTTTTGCTGTTAATTTTATGTTCATGTTGTATATTTCTCAGTTGAAATAGATGTTAGAAGATTTATATAGTCATATTCTAACTGGTTTGGGATTGAGCCATTGGTTGGTTGAGACTGTGTACGGTTATGCAGTCCAGTTACTACCTCATTATAGTTTTGCTGTTAATTTATGTTCATGTTGTATATTTCTCAGCTGGAATAGATATAGAAGATATATATAGTCAGATTCTATCTGGTTTGAGATTGAACCGTTGTTTTGATTGAGTTTGTTTACGATTATGCAGTGCAGTTACTATCTCATCATAATTTTGCTATTTATTTTACATTCATGTTGTATGTTTCTCAGCTGAAATAGATATAGAAGATTTATAAATAGTCATATTCTTACTAGTTTGGGATTGAGCCGCTGTTTGATTGAGATTGTGTGCGATTATGCATTGCAGTAACTATCTCATCACAATTTTCTGTTAATTTTATGTTCATGTTGTATATTTCTCGGTTGAAATAGATATAGATGATTTATATAGTCAGATACTAACTGGTTTGAGATTGAGCTGTTGTTTGATTGAGACTGTAGGATTATGCAGTGTAGTTACTATCAAATCATAATTTTGCTACTTGTTTTATTTTTCATGTTGTATATTTCTAGCGGAAATAATAGGTATAGACAATTTATACAGTCAGATTCCAACTAGTTTGCGATTGAGCCGCTGTTTGATTGAGATTGTGTACGACTATGCAGTGCAATTACCATCTCTCTGGCTGTCTAATCATAATTTTTCTGTTTATTTTATATTCATGTTGTATATCTCTCAGCTGAAATCCAAATAGAAGATTTATAGTCAGATTCTAACTAATTTGGGGTTGAGCCGCTGTTGTTTGATTGAGATTGTGTACATTATGCAGTGCTATCGGATGACGTGCCCTTGGTGGTATCAAGACAGCTATTGCAGACATTTGCACAGGAATTCGATAGATTGGAACCTGATGTTCAAAAGGAAGTAGCACACTATACTCTCAACCAGATACAGCCTCGTGTGGTGTCCTTTGAAGAACAAGTATGCTTTGATGTTCCTATTTTGTTTCTTGTCAGATTCTCGACAGCTCTTTTGCAGCCTATACTGAACGATACTTGGACTTATATTAATGCCTTATATAGCTCTAAAATTTGGTGCTTCAGAATGACACTAGCATCAGTTTAAATTGTTTTTTTATTTTGCTTTGTCTGTTGCATCACGTGGTGCATATGTATTTGTAAGGGTGTAGCATTTGGATGTTTGTAATTTCATTTCTTAGAACTTCATAAGAAAACAACAAGAATGCTCTATCAAGAAAAAATACAGAGAGGAACATGGTATGTAGAAAGAGAACTATTGAATCAGCATGACAACATCTCTACCACCTAAAGAGAAGGCCTGTTTTGTCTATTGAAATCATGTTCTTTTATTAATGATGGGATGGGAAGTACTTATCAGAAAAAAAGGATGGCAAATTTCTAAATAATTGTCTTTCAGAAAGTAATCTCTTTCTAATTGACCATTAAATTTAGCATCTTTATTTTTATTAAAACCAGTTAAAATAATAGGCTAGAAAAGAATTTGAGTGTAGTACCAGGAACTCGATACATGGGCCAAAACCAACATTGGGACCATGGAGTTGTTTATTATGAAGTGTGTTTTTTGAGTTGATGTGTTGAATGAAACTATTGCATATTGGCACCTTTGATTCCTTTTTGATGGAAGTGATTTTAAGAACTGAATTTTGTGAGAGTGGGCTAGCACCAAAGTCACAGAATTATTTGTTTATATTGTGATTGAGAAGTTTTTCCGGAAATCATAGTCATCTTAAAATTTGATGTGTCTCGAGTATTATAGTTTTGAGAAAATGGTACAAATGAAGGTCAACATTGGAACTCAGCATATTATCTGTTGTCATCAAGAGATCTCCATATACGGGTTCTTTTGTTCTTTTATGTTTTTAATGCCCATTTCTAAAACAAAATCCCATCTTTTCAGGTGTTGATCATTCGGGAAAAACTTGCAGAATTATATGAGTCTGAACAACAATGGTCAAAAGCAGCTCAGATGCTTAGTGGCATCGATTTAGACTCTGCAATGAGGTCTGTGTTATACTTCTACTTATCTTTGCTTGCCTGCTGCTGTGTCCCTTAACTTTTCTTTGAAACCTGAAATCTCTATCTTCGCACTGCTTCTTCTGCAGATTTGTTGATGATACATTCAGAATTTCAAAATGTGTCCAAATTGCTCGTCTCTACCTGGAGGTTGGATTTTTCTTTTTAGTAAACATCTCCAAGTTAACGATCCTTGTTTGGTTTGGTGGTGCACCTTTAACTTGCCTGACAATTGATCTGCTCTAAAGAGGAATCCATCAATATATGTGCTAGAGTGACTTATCAATTTTTTTAGTTTGGTTAACTAATAGATAATATATATAAGAAAGCAATTAATTACTTGCTAGTTTGAGCTATAGGGCTTCGTTGTAGTGCAAGCGTATTGACTACGGGAATATTATACAAAAGGCTTACATAAAAAATTTCATAGAATCTAGAATGAAGTTTTGATTCTGTACATGCCATATCATGAATTAGTAGTTGCTTCCAATTAAATAAAAATGCCAATTGTGTCGAACTTTCCATTTTTGTAATAGTTATGGAATCTCCATGAATAAACTATAGTCCACACAACCATATCTCCCAATTGAAAAAGATAGTTACTACATGAGATAACACATTAGATAAAGGAAAAAATCTTTCTTTTTTCTTTCTATATTATATAGATATGTACAACTTTTATCATCAATTTCCTTTACCGATCAAAAGTAGTTCCTAGAATGTTTGCCCAAACTGCTTCAAACACCGGAGGAACCACCAAAGTTTGTTTCTACAAAAAAAGTTTTTTCTTAGCTGCATCCAAGGGTGTAGCCTAGTGGTCAATGAAGAGGGTTGAGAACCACGAGGCCTTAGGTTCAATTCCCAACGGAGACAAAAAAGCTAGGTGATTATTTTCCATCTGTCCAAGCCTTGGTGGATAGAGTTACCCGGTACCTATGTTGATGGGAGGTAGCAGGTGCCCTGTGAAATTAGTTGAGGTGCGTACAAGTTAACCCGGAAACCACGATTATAAAAAAAGGAGTTTTCCCTAGCTCCTTCCCTCGCGAGGAGGTCCACAACCCTGTTTAGCTCTCGATAACTTGAAGTTCCTGCATAAGAGCTAGCAATTCAGTTAAGAGTATTTGTGGTGATAGATATTCTCTCGAATCACCATTTATGTTTCGAATCACACCACCCTTCCGATTCCCCTGGCTTGGGTTTCCTAATGAGGATCCGTCAATGTTAAGTTTGTTGAAAGTAGAAACCTTTTCCGGGAGGTTCTCAATTGATACTGATGGTGGTCTTGGAAAAAAAAAGAGATAGTAAATGTAAGCATCTTCGAAGAATCATACTGGGAAAAAGAAAGAGGCCACAAAAGGACTTGAGCAAGAGCTATAAGAAGAATGTTTACCTTGCCGACAGAATTGGTCTTCCCCGGTTAGAAATTTGGTCTAGTTCTGAATCGTTAAATACTTTCAGGAACGTTAGTAGGAAACAAATGAGTGTGCACTGATTTTTTTTTAAAAAAAGGTAACAAATGAATATGTAGCATGTGAGCTCCTTTCTATGTGGCATTTATTCTGCAAGTTGTACTGATGTTGTCTTTCTTCTTGACGAGTAAACCTTTTACGGTGATAATGTGACTTGTTAACTAGTGTGCTATGTACATTCTAAGTATCTTGGTGTCCTTTCAATTGCATTGTTCTGCTTACTATCAAAAGGAAAATTAGAGTTGCAGATTTGGTTCCTGTACTGCTCCTATGCACCCTGCTATTGTCTGATGTTTAAATGCATTGATCTGAAAAAGTTCAGTTTACTTCCATTATTTTGGTTCTCTTTGGCATTCTAAGTTTCTAACAGTGTCCAATTCCTTGTTTGGCAGGATGATGATGCAGTTAATGCAGAAGCGTTTATAAATAAAGCTTCCTTTAAAGTTAACAACATTAAGAATGAAGTATTGAATTTGCAGTACAAGGTTGTTATCATATGATCTAGGGCATTTTTAATTTTTGAGCATGTCACCGTCACCTGCTAATATGTCAACTATTTCCTGAATGATCATTTCAGGTTTGCTATGCTAGGATTTTGGATTTGAAGAGAAAATTCTTGGAAGCTGCTTTGCGTTACTATGACATTTCTCAGATTGAGAAGCGACAAATTGGTGACGAGTAAGTTTTCCAGAAAATACTATTATGTTAAAATAATGCTTCTCGCAACGATTTTTGATTATTTAAAATTGTCTTGCTTGTGAGTGCATATTATATATTTACAAGTTCTTAGGAAAAAGGTAGCAGACACTTTTAACTCTTGTTCTTTGTGTATATGGGCACTTCTTGAATTCAATAATTCGTTGTCAATATAATCTGCGATCCAAGCGGAACTGATAAGGTCCACGGCTTAGGAAAACTAATGTTCCAAGATCAAAGGTTTAGCTTTTGTCTTGAATAATGTCACACACATCCTGATGTCTGTGATCTTTGTTGTTGGTACTATGCCTCCATTATTTAATTGAGCACAGCATGAAGCTTAATGATTCTTTACGCTACAGAGAAATTGATGAAGCTGCCTTAGAACAAGCTCTGGCAGCTGCTGTGACGTGCACAATTTTGGCTGCAGCAGGTCCTCAACGATCTCGTGTACTTGCCACACTGTACAAAGTAAGGATGCAATGACTTAGAGCTTTAAATGTTTTGATTGTTAATGTCAAAGAGTGCAACTAATGGGCAGGTTGTTGTGGAAGTTATCTCCTGTGGAGTTGTTGAATTAATGATTTAATGATATTTATTTATTTGAGTTATGGGATTAATATTATCATGGTTGTATCTTGAATTATTGAAGTTAGTAATGTCATTTGTAATTATGATGTTATAAGCTATATTTCTATCCTTACGAGGTAGGATAACCGGATAAGGTCTGCGTAGACTCCACTTGTGGGATTACATTGGTATGCTAGTTGTAAGCTATATTCCTTTCTGGAAATAGTAGGCTGCTAAATTCAAAGAAGATAATGCTTTGCCTTCTTCCTTAAGCCCCCAGAGTTCGCATCTTTCTTGCGCTTTTCACTTTAGTAACACTGTTTGTAATAACTAATAACTGTATGAACTTCTAATTCAATGATTTGATATTTGCTCTCGTTTGCCAAGAATGTGAGACCACTCATGGGAAAGGGCAGGTGCATAGCACCAAGGAAATGGTAACAACTAACCACAAATAGGTGATTATATATTTATATTTAGAGGACATGTCATTCTGTTGTCTAATATCTGCGTTGCTGTTACCATAACCTTTGAAAATTTGAGGTTAATTACTTTTCTCGGGAAACTTCCAGTTTAGATCTGCCACCATGTAGTCATATTTGTATTTTTTTTTATGGGTCTCAAATGACTGCCTACACTGATCCCCTCCTATGTGCTATTTGTTCAGTTTTGCTATAACAATTTTTCTTTTTTACTTATTTTGGATAACAGGATGAGCGTTGCTCCAAATTAAAAATCTACCCAATCTTGCAGAAGGTACTTCACTTGCTGCTTCATACAATTTGCATAGCTCTCCACTCTCTTTTCTTACACCGAGTTGCCTGTATGCTATAATCTCTTTGCATTTGAGTGTGGATTTTTTTATGTGCATATAGTGCTGTGTCAGATTTTTTTACCTAGATACTATTTTTAAAAAAATTAAGTTATGTTTAATTTGAAATATTCAGGTCTATCTAGAGAGAATCTTGAGAAAACCTGAAATTGATGCTTTTGCAGAAGAGTTGAAACCACATCAGGTTCCCCCTTTTTTTGGGTATTGCTTTTTTTCAAAATGTCAAAATACATTATCTGATATTCTCTGTGTATCTTATTTTTTGTGTTTCCTACAGCAAGCACTTTTACCTGATAACTTCACAGTTTTGGATCGTGCTATGATTGAGCATAATCTCTTGAGTGCTAGCAAACTTTATACAAATATAAGGTAGAAAGGAAGCTTATCTTTTCCTTGTTTGTGATTTAGATTTTTCATAGCTCATGCTTTTCTATTATCTAAGCTTAATCCCCTTGTTGATCTATGACAGTTTTGATGAGTTGGGCACTTTGTTGGGCATTCCTCCTCAAAAGGTACCTAATGATGTTGCTAAGCTATTTTTCTTAATTTTTGCTGTTCTTGAGCTTATTTTTTGGGTTTTGTTGTCAACCCACTAGCCCGAGTTGATGCATAGCAGTTGCGACTGTTGTAGGAGCTACATGAAAATATGAGGTTTTAGCCTTTTAGGGCGGTAGGTGGCTTGGTTAATCTATTTGCAGTAATTCTTAGTGTCCCCTCTGGACCATTTATTGGGCGACATCTAATCCTTAAAGCAATTATCAAATGAAGAAACGGATAAATTGTTTTCTCATGCTATGCTGCAAAAAGCATCTCTCCATCATCCTACTTATGCATTGTTTCTGGGTAAATCCACAAGTCAAGTTTAAACAGTAAACGCTATCAAGGATGATAAAGAAGGTGATATTATTTTGAATGCATTTTTGAAGTTGATTCTTAGCTTATGCTGCTCAGCCTTTGAGGTCTTCTAGTAGAAATCTGATTTTGAGAAAAAGACGCGGCTTCATAGTATTTGGACATGCCTCTCCCATTCTCGCTTATTGATTTCCATTTTTTATGTACTAAGATCAGTTTGCTATTGTGCTTGCCTGACAAGTAATTTAAACACCACGCAACCAACGCAATCCTACATGTCAAAGTGTTTCCATACAAGTAATTAAATGCTGTTTCCTTCACAGTATTTGGACATGCCTCTCCCATTCTCGCATATTGATTTCCATTTTTATGTACTAAGATCAGTTTGCCGTTGTGCTTGTCTGACAAGTAATTTAAACACCATGTAACCAACGTAATCCTACATGTCAAAGTGTTTCCATCACTCTTATTGCTTGCCATGGCTGTTTTGGGTACCAAAATCAATTAACAACTGTGCGGCTTTATTTTCATCTGTTACTAATTCTGTTATAACAATTTTTGTCATGAAGGCTGAGAAAATTGCTTCAAGAATGATTTTCGAAGATAGAATGCGGGGATCCATTGATCAGGTAAATTCTAAATTAATAATGCCATCTACACATTTCTATCTTTGTCCTTAAAAAGAAGAGGAGATGATATTGGGTGATTACTTGTCACTGGCTAACTTTAGGTACAGAGTGTCCATATATGCCATATATACATTCTTGAATTCCCTATGCTACCCATAGTGCTGATAGTGAATATGCTTGGATTGTAGTTTGATGTGGAAGATATTATCGCATATGATAAATTTGTTTTTAAGTCATTGTATGCTAATTATCAGTGACTATGCACACGAGATGTATTTAACGAGCAATATATGCAATATAATATCAAACTACGATAAATATGGTTGGAGACAAAAAATGAGTTCCGTTGTAGTTTTAGCATCTATTGATTTAAGTTGATTTTATTGTCAGGTTGAGGGCGTCATACATTTTGAGGATGACACTGAAGAACTGCAACAATGGGATCAACAGGTGATTTAGTTTCTAACATGCTTGGAATCTACCTTATGTTTCTTTTCTCATGGAAATCTACCTTTTTCGTTTGAACCCTAAAAAGGAGAAAGGAAAAATTACCACCCAAGGGTGTGGTTCATTGATAGATGATGTCTAATTTTTTTAATACTAGACTCACATTATCAGTCTCTAGTTCTAAAAATCTTCATCAGAACACTCTTTGATTTGTTGATAACATGATCAATTTTTAATATATGTTATATTACATTTTCCACTCACCATCAAACACCGAAAAACATTTTTCATGAAAAATGACATTCGTCATTACCAAACAGTCTTTCTTGTTTTCAAGGTTTTATTATTGAAATGATACTAGTGCTGACAACATTGCTAATCTTTGTAGATCATGGGCCTTTGTCAAGCTCTCAATGATGTTCTTGATAGCATGGCAAAGAAGGGGCTCCCTATTCCTGTCTAGTTTGTTCATTTTTGAAGAATCGAGTACGATGCTGATACACTCCTTCCTCATACCATTTACTGTACTGGCGTCACTCTATACTTTCACCAGTTTTAAAACTTCGCTCGGAACTCTTTTGTCTCTAAGTTAGTTTTATATTGTACATGACACACCTCTCCTCCAAGTTCAATGGTTTATTATGGATATAAATGTTAATTTTGTTACATTTCTCTTTTGATAGGATACTTCTAGGCATTGTATTCTATTCAAATCATAACTGGTTAGTTTGTGCCATTTCCCAATTTTACCTTCACTTACTGATTATAAATATGAGCGGATATTTAGTATTTACTACTATTTTTCGTTTGCACTCAGTTGGGGTAATTTTGTAGTCTAATTTTCTGTAGTCTAAGCAACTTTCGGTATCATCCACGGCAGTGTTCTAATTTAACAGAGTTTAACAAGTTCTGGTAAATAAGCACGTTTTCAAACAATTTTCAAATAGCATTAGAAAAGGGGAGAGAGAATAATGATAATCTCACCCTCGAGAATTATTTTATACAATAAGAATTCCAAGCCGCCCTTGGCAATGTTAATTCCTACAACTCTTCTCTCTCTAGAGAGTTATTCTATACAATAGGAATTTCAAGCCATAAAGAGCAATGTGATTTCCGGAAACTCTTTTCATTCTCAAGGATGGTCCATCCTGGATGGATTAAACAACTACTAGCTAGAGATCTCTAACATTGGTTCACCAGATGATATCAAGCGCATGAAAGCAACAGGAAGTGCGCTAGAATAATTTTTGACAGGATTTGTGTGTCAAAAATTCTCATCAGTACCGCTAAGCTATAAACCTTGTTGGTGAGAACATTGGGTTAGAATGTCACACAGGTATAGCTAGCACCATCCATTTCTCTGAATGGGAGAGATCTGATCGGATGTCAGCGTGAATGGCGGGGTACATCCCCTTTGCAATACCTTCTATTTAGTTCCATTTTTTTGGATATTGATGAAACTAAAAGAAGATAAGCTTATTCACTTCGACCCTTACATGGAGATGAGCATCTTGACGAATCGAAACCACTTTGTATGAGCATATCATGATTGATAGATGCCAACTGAGACAGATTCTGCAATTAGAACACACGGTTAAGAAATCTCACAGATTTTCGGTTCTTATTCCAATCATAAATCAAAAGTTAGATATAGTTGGAACGTTTTCTCTACTTTATTTGTTTACCTATAGAGTAAAACTATGCAAAGGTTTTTTGAGTACTTCTGAAAAAGTTTTAAGCGCCCTTACAAGATAGTGATGAGTTAAACTACTCATTTTGGCATGGAAGCCAGCCTAGTAAACTGATTCAGTTTGCTAAATTTCATTTTTTTTTCTTTGGGCCCCACAGGAATTGGTCGATAGTTCGAGTAAATCTAACAATATGATTGTGGTTGAGCACTCACGATCATATAAAGTAAACGTCATGGCATACCTTGAAAGAAAAATTCATCAAGGATAGATCAAGAGGAGAAGGATCAAACTGAGTGAGATCACCACATTCATCAATATTCTGCAAAATGAAATATCAATAGACATTCATGTCAGAGTAATGTTAGACAAGGTACCCTTCTTTAAGTTTATTATTCTAACAAGTTCGTGTGCATGGTTCTGGTATGTATATGCTAAATACTTGAGTAGGCTATGCAGCATATGCTGAATGGCGCTATGCTGTGTACTGATTACTTGAGTAGGACATGCATCATATGCTGAATGACAATAGGCTGGTAGGTCCTCTCAATTACAGCATGTAACGAGCTATTCGTGATCAAGTTTTATCCATCTCGATCCATCTAATGACCATATTAAAGTTGAACCACTATTCTCCATCCGTTTTATGTAAAGGGGAAGAATAGCTTCCAGAGTTGATTATGAAACATGCTGATATGATGAGTATTGAGTATACTTGGACAAGTGAATGAATACATGGAGAACATAGGTTACCTCAAGTCCAAAGTTCGAGGAGAACTCAGAGGTGTCAGAAGCAGAATCATTACAATCTTCATCATCGTGCACTCCACTTGGACCATACCGGGATACAAAATAGCTTGTGTCATCAACACTATCAGTCTGTGGTACAAAGGCCGCCTGCAGACAAACAATCAGAAATCAAAGAAAAGAATCTGCCTCAAACTAAATTATTTCTCTCTTTCGTAGCATGAGGAATCATAGGTCCAATCAAAACCACTGATACGACAGAGAAGAATGGGGAAAAACTTTAATTGAACTGGAGATCAACATACAGGAGCATTCATAGTAAGAAATTCAGGTTACACGAAAAAGATAACTTTGAAACTATAACTATAGCACAACTACTAACTATTACAATATTTAATAGTTCAATATAATTAAGCTAAGTATGTAAAACAAGCTATATACATTGTAGCACTCCTCATCAAACCCAAATGTATAGTTTACTATACATTTATTTTAAAAAAATTAAAAAAATTACAATGCACGTTTGTCGATATAGATAGTGTGCTATAGTTTGGAGAGTGATGGAAGAGCAATCTCAACAAGATTGAAAGGTGGAAGGAAGAATGTGAATTTGGGTTGGAAAGTGGACGACCTTACTTGCTCGTTGGTGAAGCACAAAACCATAGGTATCTTAACTTTTAAAAGTTCTCATACCATGATATCATGTGAAATGAGAGAAAAGAAGAGAAAACTCTTATCAAATTGTTGCTAACAGTAACAAGATATAATAAGATACTAAGAGAGACATTATCGAAGAGCTGAACAGGCTCAAACCCACTCAACTGATTTTTTATACAGTAAGGCCTACCTTTTGTAACGCAAGATTATCCCAATCAACTCCCCTGAAAAATTGGTGTGCTTTTACCTGTAGGAATGTAGAGTAAATGATGGAAGTTAGTACCAAATCATGGTTTTCTTTCCATTAAACTAGTAAATAAAGAAGGTAATATTCTTTAGAATAAAAAACACAAGATAACCTCTGATGCTCCATTTGCTCCAAGGCGCTTATTTGGATCATGAACAAGAAGCCTACAGTAAAACTCTACCACTGAATTAGATCATCCAGCAGACAAAATCGAGAACATCCTATGGTTGAATTTGTAGCCCAAGTAATATAAAAATTTGCCAAGTAATTTAAACTTGTGTTTTAAGGGATGAATGGTACTATTAATGTATCACATGAAAAATAAACGGAAACTGCATCAATGATGTTCAAGGAGGAAATTTTAGTGTGGGCTTTTCCTAGTTGAATTTTCATGAAGTAATCAAGCAGAGGTAACTGAAGTGAGATGGAGTTATTGAAGCTCAAATGATCAATGAACAAATATAATACGTGTATCAAAAAGAAACCCTAGGCACTGGAAAGCTGGCGCCGGGAGAGCACCTAGGAGCTGGAACGCCATTTTGAGGTGAAAACTTACAATAAGAACTAGAGACATTTGATTTCAAATAATCAAACTGCAGGCACCAAACGATTACCTACCACCAACCTAGTCTATGCAAAATCTATGTGTGTTCTTTAATACAAAACGGATACCTAGAAAGAATAAAACAGTTTGGACTTGACCATCTGATAATCCTTTTAGAGGATGCTAGATTGCCAGCGAAATTGGTCCCAAAGGATGATCATGTATAGAATTTAAAAGGTATTAGCTAACCTGTCAATTAGGTCTCGTGCTTCAAAGGACATCTCTTCTGGGACAGATGGCCAGGGAATTTGCTTGTTTAGTATATTATCAAAGATGCCCTGTCAAACCAGAAATTGTAATGTGTATTGAGAAACTAGAAAGTAATCTGGTGCTATGTATTTGCTGGTGCAACTAACAAATATAACAAAAAAAAGGAAAACATTGTCAACTATCATTAAGGACTAGCTGCATTGGAGTTTCATTAACTTAAAAGTCCAACCTAGCATCTGCCAACTGGAGTCAATATCTGTCCCTCAAGGAAACACATGCACACACTAAATTGTTTTAAACTGCAGAGTGAACTTCAGTGAAAGACCAACATTACATGGCCAGGTCACACCTATTTAATATTATGACTGGAAAAATTACTACTGAAAGAGTTGCAAATTTCCTATGATCTCAGTATGACAAAAAATAATATCAAATAAATGCAATGTGGGCGCTCAGAACAGGGGACTATCTATAAGAGTGCTTTACCACCAATTATACATGTAACAATGAACTGCATCATAATACCTCAGGATGTTCAGAATTGAAAGGCGGAATCCCAGTGATGAGTTCAAATAAAATAATTCCTACTGACCACCAATCAGCAGCGCTACCTGTACAAGTAATCAGATAGTGAAATCAACTTCTGTTCCTTTCATTCTCACTGCTAACATCCCTGTTAATCTTATGTTATGTTCTTATGTTTAGATAAAAGTGACATGGGGAGGGAAGCCTAGCATAGCAATTTTTTTCTTACCATGCTTTGTTCCAAGAAGAATTTCCGGAGCCAAATAGTCAGGGGTACCAACAGCTGAACGTTGAGATTTATCTGATATATCTGGATTATGCTGACTACCAACATCAGGAAGCGCTACCTCCTTTGTATCGGGTCCAGATAGATCATCTGTGCTGTTCATCAGTCCAATTTTTGATAAACCAAAATCTGTAAGCTGATTTAAGCATAGCCAAGATTAGAACATGATGTCCGTCAATAAAGAGTAGAAATATAAACTTGTACAATTAATATGGGGACATCTAGGTGGGGTAGGTGTTTTTATCAATACTGGCACATTGAGAATTACTTGTCTTTCAGCAAAAAACAATATTTTAGCTTCCTCATCATTAGAAAGATCTCTGATATACTGAACCAACCTTTATATGCCCATCTTGTGCAATTAATATGTTGTCTGGCTTGAGATCACGATGGACTATTCCTAAAGAATGAAGGTACTCCAGAGCAAGGACCTTAAGAAGGAAAAAACACATCCTTCAAAGGGCTCGAAAGGTTGCAAAATTTCAAGACAAAGATGGTTCAGGAAAGTACCAACTCCGCGACATAGGTTCGAGCTACATCTTCCTCAAGGCAACCAACTTTTTTAAGCAGAGAGAATAGATCACCACCATTAAGATACTCCATGACCAAATAAAGGTAGTCTCTGCTAGTGAATGAATAAAAAAAGCGGACCTACAACAGTGAAAGCATCCTCATGAACACAGACTCAAACTAAATTAGTTAAGGAACATTAACTGCAACAAAAACCTAGGCAGAAATGAGGATTATGGTAGAGCAAGTCCCATCGAGACGAAGATTGATATATCAAGGAATAGATGAAAAGCCCTACTGAGAAGGAAAAATAGAAAAGACATAAATAATCTGTAATCACCACAAAAGGGTTTCTGACGGTGATCAATATATTACGCTCTGCCAATATGCGCTCAATATCATTCTTCCGCAACAAATCCAATTTCTTGAGCACCTAATAGAAGATGAATGACATCATGTTAGAAATCACTACCAATTTGGTCATAACAAAAAAGTTCAGTAACAATCCTATGGCAGAGAAATACTTGGATGAGATATTTATTGATAAACACATGCCACATAACTAAAATAGTTTAATCTAACCACAAACTTCACCAACTTGATCATTCTCCTATTCGCAGGATGCACTGCAAAACTGTTCAGTGACAAAGCAGTAAATTGATTAGCATAGAAGTTACTGCCATGTCTTTCAGGTACTTAAAACCAGCATCTTGTTAAAGCTAACCCCCCACCCCAAGTCAAAAGGAATAGTTAATGCCAATATTCAATTTTTGTTCAAATGACCATAGAAAAGGTCCATAATTCTTCTTATTGAATCCACAACAAGTTCCCTCAGCACTATAGTTGGGATAACTTAAGTGGTCGCCCTAAAACTACTGGTATTCACAAACATAAGGAAAAGAGTAAACTAATATTATTTATCCAAAAGCAAATATAATTATACATTGATTAATTCGAAGTTTAAGGTGACTCAAAAGATACCTTGATTGCAAATAAATCTCCAGTTGACCGCTTGCGCGCCAGAAAAACTCTGCCAAAGGCACCTCTGCTGATTGGTTTGATAATCTCAAAATCATCAATGCTTGTTCTTTCTTTGTGTGACGAACTTGAAGGAGTTGACATTATACTGGAATGAGATGAATTATCAACTAACATTTTGGAACCTTCTGAATGTCCAAACTCATCCTTTCTATCCACAAGATCACAAGCAAGTATATATTTCTCTCTGCATGTAGTGAAACAGGTGTCAGCTCTGGTTCATCTATAAATTCTAAGATATACATGAGCCCAAAAAGTTGTACCGCAAAAGGTTCTCTACTCGTCCTCCAAATGTATCTACTACAAGAGCTTTAAGCTTGCTATTTTGTAAAATATCTTGTAGGTCTTGCATGCACGCAATTAAAAGCTCATGAGATCCTTCTTCTGAAAGATCAGCGCCCGCCACACAACGTGCTATATCTGCTAATTCAGTCATCTAAGTAGGAAGAAGAAACGGAAGGACAAAATCAGCCCATGTAACATGCAGGAATGAGTTAAGTGCTTAGATCTTTATTAAAAAACTATTGATCCACTCAAGAACAATATAGTTAATTCTGCAACAATAATAATCTAGGGAGATGGAAAAGAGTTAAGCCAATACACGAGTTATCAACTTCCGAAACACACCAGCATTAGCTTCACATCATTATCACTCAAAAGACATTAATGCCACGTTCATACTGATTCTACTTATCTTTAAACTGAAATACAAGTGAGAAACAAAAGAAGTCCCGGAGAATTATTATTATTATTAGGTGGATTATCTTAAGGAAACATAGATAGGTTATGTGTTTCAATTGAAAAAGTTGAAACTATACAAACTCATCCCAAAATTGATCAGAATAGATTTCTCTTATTAATTATATTTAGTACTTCTCTTGTCCCACTTCATTTTATTTTTTTGATGAAGTAAGTGAGATTCTCTTGTCCCACTTTATATGTTGCTCTTTCCATATTCTTTTTGTTAGAGTGGGGTCTGGTCCAACTCTCGTGCAGACTATTTCATTAGAAACGTGATGTCCTACTAGTATAGATATTGGAGAACTATACCAAGGCAATGCATATGGAAGAAATCACCTTCTTTTTTTTGCCTCTCCTGGAACTCGAACCCTTGTCTCTATGTTCTTTAAAACTCCATCGACCGTCAAGCCAAACTCGAAGGTGCTTTATGATACCTTTACTAATTTGAAACATTTCAAGACTTTTGGCATCATTTTTATTTCTATACATCTTTCCAACTTTTAAGAACATCACATTCATTTACTGCAATACACAACTAGACGTCAAGTCTCTCTCTCTAACTCCCTTTTCCTCCTCTAAGATAATAGAACCTCAAGTGGTATTTTCTCTTTAAGTAATCCTTAGAATATTAAGGAAAATACTTGGATTTCAACTTCGGTGATTCTTCACTGCAAACTTGGTGGATTGCAGGAAAAACACAACAGGTATTTCTCATTCAGAGTACAGTGACAAACCTGCTGAACATCCTCTAGCTCAGATTGATTGTTATGATCTAGCCAGTAGTCAAAATTTACTGTCCGAGGGGTAGTTGTCGAGGATACTGATGTCATGCTCCCATTTGAAGATGGTGGACCACCGTTATTGGACTTTGTACCCAAGTGGCTCTTCAAATTAACGAATGCTGCTAATGGAGAATCTTCTATACTGGCAGTATCCATCTCATGAAGATCCTCAAACATTCCATCTATCCCTTTGCTTCTCCACTCACCCATATTAGGTGAATAACCTTCAGATGTGTTTCCGGAATTTTCACTTTTCACTTTTGAATTTTCTTGGATCTCAGAAGTTGCCTCCACAAGCTGTTCCAGTAATTCTGCAAATTTCAAAAGGCGTTCATCGACATCTAGAGATTTCGAATCACATTTGTCTGCATAAGCACATATATAGGAATGAGGCTCCAAGTGGATAGTGGGAACAAGTTCCTCACAAATTCTACAAATCACCAGACTAGAATCATCCAAATACTGTTGTCTACACTCGTTTCTCAATTCTCCACTAATTTGGTCGCTAATATTGTTCAATGGTTTCATGTTAGACTGAATATCAGGAGGGTTATTAAAAGATGATGTTGGTTCAATAAACATGGAATCTTTTTCGAGCGCAATGACACTTCCATCCAAGATAAATTCAGATTTCTGCTGATGTGAGTGAGAGGAGTTTTTTGATGTCTTTTCTTCCTCCAAACTGCATTTGCCACCGGCCTTTGTGTTCAACTTACAACCTGCTCCCGTATCAGAAATCCTTCGCTTGAGAACCCAATCCGTTTTAACAGAAGGGATTCTATTTAGACATTCTTTAAGCTTGGCCAGAGATGTCTCATCAACTGGCTCACTGTCTTTCGCAAAATGCAACACCCTTGTGCACCGTGTCAATATAAAAAGCATGCGTGTCAACAACCACTTCAAAGGACCGGTTTGGCATTCTTGTCTTCTTATTGTCAGGTCCTGGACAATTGGTTCACACTTGGAGCGAAACTCTAAGCAGGTCATCTTGATACACTCTTGAGCAAGAACAACAAGTTCTTCAGCCATCTTTTGTCCATCCAGAGGCAAGGAATCATTCTTCTGTACAATTTCTACAACCTCCTGCAAGAAACCACCTAGCTCTGAGTTCACCGCTTCTTTTGCAGCATCAAATCTCAAACGAAGAGATCCAAGCAGCTCCTGCATGTCATTCCATGGAATCAAAGTTAATAATGAACATCAAAAACCATATCAGCCACCCAACTGACCTACTTATCTTGATCATTATACTCTGAAACGAATGTAATTCCTTCATATGCTTATCTCTTAACACCCTTACATAATATCTGGAAGTACCATAACCTAATTCCTTCCTATGCTTATCACTTACCACCCCTCACATAATAACTGGAAATACCAGAACCAGAAATGTAAAAAGAATTACCTTAAGATCATTATAGCTGTGAGCTCGTGGAGGTGATGGTTGAATGCCACCTTTTGGACCTAGCTCATGTGAAAAACTTTTGAATGTTTTGCTTGCTTTACTAATAGGCATTGCTCCTTGGGAAGATTGCCTCACTGTCACATGCTTTCCCATCATATGCACATTCCTTCCAGGACCCTCCTTGTCAGCCCCCTAAAATTGCAAATTATCATCCAGCGAGACACATGGTATCTCCAATTACCATCAAATAAAAAGCAGAAACATAGCATAGCACATCCAGAGTAACTTGATGAAACTAATTTTATGTGCAAGCTGAACCATTTCTTACCTGGTTTAAAGAAAAGCCACTACCAGCTTGATCTAAATCCTTAAAGATATAAGACGCAAACCAACTAGCTATCTTCCTGCCTTTACGGTGTCCTGTTAAGTAAAGGGACCAGATTCATTAGAACAGAGATCAATTAGACAGGAAAAAAAAAAAGAGCTGCCGAGAATCAGAGAAGCTGATCTCCTTTGAGTGCCTGCAGATTCCATCTAATTGAGACACACATACTTAGGTAATTCAGAATCAAAGTAATTTTAAACCTTGACAAGGAATTCCAAAGTTTAGGTAATAATAAGTAATCCGGAAGCACTAGCCATTAGTACAACATGGGTAAAGGTGAAAATAACAGTTGGATTGTTTAATAGCTTAAATTATACTTGCTCAGACTGCAATATCAGGGAGATATATGATCAGCGTGGGGGGGGGGGGGGGGGGGGGGGGGGGGGGGGGGGGGGGGGGGGGGGGGGGGGGGGGGGGGGGGGGGGGGGGGGG
>JAJONR010014819.1:0-19812 GCA_029582245.1 Solanum etuberosum
AAAAAAAAAAATTGACGAAATTTAAAATTAGCATAATTTTTATTTATACACTTCAATTAAGATTTATACCATTTAAATATTTGTATTAGAATCAAAATATGTTATTTTGAAATGTTTTGATGACTCAGTCAATTATGTAAAAAACGTATAACATATTCATTAATGACATGTTAAAGTGACGAACTAAATGAAAATTGTGACATATGAGTCCAAAATAATAATATAAAAAATGAATTATGAAAAAAAATGAAAATTTATTTTCTAAACCCCAACCACACCTACCTAGCCCCTCCTTCCCCCTTCTTAACAAAGTCCATATATTTTTTGACTTTTCTGAATAAGTTTAAAATAAAATGTACTTGTGTTATCTTTTTATGATTAGTCAAGTATGTTAACCTTATCTGATTAATTCTCAATCCTAATTAGTTCAAAAATTCTCAACCAAGAGATTAATGGTCAAACAAGCAATCTTTAAACAGTGAATATTTTTTTAAAAAAAAATTATGAATTAATTCTAATATATTGTTTTTGAATTCAGTATATCCATTTCATAAAAGAAATTAACAAGGCAAATAAGTATTATTAGGTTCATAATTATAGTAAATTAAGACCAAGGGCAAATTGAAAAATCGAAATACCTTAACAATCTAATCATACTAGTCGAATATAGATGAAAGTTGGTCATAGGACTCTCGTTCAACAAATCAAAAGTACCCCAAAAATTAAATACTGATGAGTCTCAAAAGCTCTTGTTAACAATATCGTTTGATATCTTGATATTCAACTCATCTTATTTTAGGGTTAAAGAGGTCATATGTATTAATTTACCTATTCAAATATCACATATCTCTACCTAATATGTCAGCATTATAATTTATTTCTATTTAAAGTGTGAAGTAAATGAATTTCTAAATGCGATATTTCACAAAATTAGAAAGAAAAAAAATTACACCAAATTAGTTCGTAAGTATTATTTTTTACTTTTCAATGACGCATGTATAATTGCATGCACCTTGGCTATCTCATATACCTGCGTACGATAAGATATACGTAAGTGATTTCTTTTCTTCTTTATAAGTCCTTTAAATTTGTCAAAAATAAGCTTCTTCTTTTTTTATCTCCATCAAATGTTTAACAAACTATGTCAATTAGATTTAACGAAAACTTTGGAAAAAAGGACTTGGTGGAACTTATAGTGAAGGTATAATTTTTGAAGTTCTGTTAAAAGATTGTTCTATTTCTAGAGTCTAATAATAATTAAAAAAAAATGTGCAATTTCTATTATGTTACCCTTTTGTTTTGTTTGTGTTTTAGCAAAATGGTGTGTTAGCAGTTTTTAGGACTTGATGAGACTTTTATGGTTTTTAAAAAAGAGCACCCCGTGCACAAAGCATAACGAGCTCACACAAGGTCCAAGTGTGTTGTAGTCAGACTACCCTGGTGCAAGCATTAATGACTGATACCACGGTTCAAACCCGTGACCTATATGTCACACAGAGACAGAGACAGTTGTATTTTTATAATTAGAAATGAGAAACATATCTTCACTCAATTCAAGTCTTATAAGAAACAGTATTTTAGCTAGCTATATCATTACAGTTTGGAACAACTTTTCATATATAAATATGTGTGTGTACATAGAAGTAATGAAACCGGATTGCTTTGATGGATTCTGAAGGTATCCGACACCTCTCACTAAGGCGAATCCAGGATCTAGAGTCAGGGGATTCAGAATGAGTGAGATCCTATAATATGTATACGTTTTCAAATGTTTTTTGCAGGATGTACAAATAGTTCGATCCGCGAGCATTAGGTTCAGTTCAACCCACAGTACCTGCTCTAGACCCGCCTATTCCTCTCGGTGTTAGGAAATAGGCAACTCAGAGAAAAGAAAGCTCTCCTTTTCTTTGGCCGCTGCAATTGAAGCTCGTTCTTAGCAACGAAATCAGCCATGTACTCTACAACAACCTGATGGCAAGAAAAAAGAAGAAAACGAAACAAGTTAGAAAATCTAGAGATAATGGTCAAAAAAACACTTGAACAATCGTTTTTTACGAGTTTCACACCTCAACTATCAGATGTTCCCTTTTTCCCTTTTCCTACTTGAACTATCACCATCTATGTATTAAAACACACCTCAATAGCTCAACCGTCAGTTTTTTTCCTTTTCCTACGCGATAGTTGAGGTGTGTTTTAACACATAGATGGTGATAGTTCATGTAGGAAAAGGGAAGAGTTGATAGTGTTGGGTGTGAAACTCGGGAAAAGGCGATAGTTCAGGTATGTTTTTGACTATTAACTCTAAAAACTACCATAAGTCTAAGATTGATTGACAGGAAACATAGTAAGCATAAAAATCACCTGAGCCCCTAGCTTTATAATTTGCCTTGGTGGTAATTCTAGCGGAGTCTCATCAGCTCGAAAAGTTTTCAACTTTGACAAGAGCCTGAAGGAGTCGGGCAGCGTTCTTATTTGACTGTTGCTAATATCAAGCTCTTCAAGATTCTCAAGGTTCCCGATTGATCTTGGTAAAGTTTTCAAGTCTGCAAAGTTGTTTGCAAGATTAAGCTTTTCCAAGCTGACAGCAAAACAGAATGTTTCGGGTATGTTCTCAACTTCGTTGAAGCTAACATCAAGTTCCCTGAGGCGAGAAAGATTCCCCATTGTCGTTGGTAATCCTTTAATTCTGTTAATGTGTAGTGTTAGAATCTCCAAGTGTTCGAGCATTCCCATCGCCTCAGGGAGAGCTTTAAGCTGATTAAAATCCAATCCCAGTTCTACAAGGGAAGAACAAAATCCTATTGTGTAAGGAAGTTCCTCGAGCTGATTTGTTTCCACGTTTAGTCTCTTCAAGGAGGTTAAGTTCCCAACAAAATCAGGCAAATGAGTGAACCTGTTCGAACCCAAATCAAGATCAATCAGATTTACTAAGTTCCTGAAAGAAGCTGGCAGCGATTTCAACCTGTTCGCGTGAAGGTTGAGATCAGTCAAATTGATTAGCTCACCAAATGAATCAGGAAGGTTTATAATTTGGTTGGAGTGAAGATCGAGCTTCGTTAAGGCATTAAGGCTACCAATTGTAGTTGGAAGAGCCATAATTCGGTTATCGGCAACGTTTAGCTCAGTGACATTCACCAATTTCCCAAGTGACAACGGAAGCCATTCAATCTTGTCCATTAACTTGTTGTGAAGATCAACAACTCTTGCTCGAGTTTTGGCAGCATTTTCAATTAGGGCAGCTACTTTCATTAAACTGTACTTCTCTTTGTGCTTGATCCCTAAAGGCAATTACACAACAATTAAGACATAGTATAGTTGAATGCCATATCAGTGACGAGCCAGGACTTGTACTAAGAGGATTCAAAATAGAAAGAAGTAACACACGAAGAAGGCTAGAGGATTTAACATATAGTATATACAACAACAACTATGTCTCGGTCCCAAACAACATATATAGTATTTATACATAAAAAGAAATTGAACTATTTGCACATTCTAATTTTCCGACGAAGGGATATCAATAGCTTCGTCACTGCCACACAATCTGAACGAATGCTGGAAACCTAGTAGATTAGTTGACGCACATAGCAAGCTAGCGCCATCACTAAAAAGGAAAAAGAATAATGCAAACTACGATTTAAGTTCCAAGAGAGACACCCGGAAGAAAAACTCTAAATGATGTTTTCCATCAATCTAAACATTGACGTCCAACAACAACTACGCCCCAGTCCCAAACAAAGGGGTATCAATAGCTCCGCCACTGCCACATATACTGACCTATAGCTGGAAACCTAGTAGATTAGTCGACATACATAGCAAGCTAGGGCCATCACTAAAAAGGAAAAAGAATCATGCAAGCTAGGATTCAAGTTCCAAGAAAGACCAAAAGGAGAAACTATAAATGATGTTTCTCCATCAATCTAAGCTAGCGTTTGGCCATAGATTCTGAAGTTAGAAACTTGAAATTTGAGCTCTTAAAGTTGTGATTTTGAAGTTGTGTTTGGATATATATATATATTTTATTCTAAGATTTACAATAAAACAATACAATAATCAAACTACAAACAACAACACATAGTAACAGAAGGACAAGAAACCACATAAGCAATAGTACAACTACTAGTATAGATAGATAACAGGACAACGCATTACTACCTACTAACCTCTAGCCTAATCCATGCTCTCCACAACCTCCACAACTCACAAGCAAGCAAAAAGTTGAAATCTTGGACACACACAATAAAAAAAAAAAAAAAACGGAAGTGAAAGTATAACAAAGCATTCTGAACATTAGCTACAACAAAAAATAAGATAATCAAAGTACAAGGAACAACAAATAGTAACATAAGCAATACTACGACTACTAGTATGGACGGATAGATAGACAACACACTACCTCCACAACTCACAAGCAAGCATAAAGTTGAAATCTTGGATACACACACAAAAAGAATAAACGGAAGTGAAAGCATAACAAGGCATTCTGAACATTAGCTACAACAAAATAATAAAATAATCGACGTACAAGGAACAACAAATAGTAATATAAGCAATACTATGACTACTAGTATGGACGGATAGACAGACAACACACTACCTCCACAACTCACAAGCAAGCAAAAAGTTGAAATCTTGGACACAAAAAAAACAAAAAAAGAGAAGCAAATATCTAAACCTGAAGAAGAAACAGTAATCAATTCACAACTTGTAACCAAACCCTTCATCAAAATCTCATTATTTTTCCCAATTTCACCAATTGGGTCCTCAAAAGAATTGATTTTTCCCATTTGGGTATCTCCAGAAATCAACTCTGTAGCTTCCTGAATCAACCCATCAAAATCTTGATAAGTCTTATCAAGTTCAATTAACTGAACAGCCTCTTTCTTCTGTTCTTTGCTTTGGAACAAAACCATAGCTTTTCTCACTTGTTGTAACACAGAGTAAAGCTCAGCTGGAACATTTTCTTCTAGCTCCACTACTTTCTTGGAAATTTCATCAAGTTCTATTTTTTCTTCTGTTTCTACTGATTTTATTACAGAAATTGAAGCTTCAATTTCTAAAATGGATGGTCTTGGTGGTAGTGATTTGTAAATTCTTGTGATTTCTTCTATGATTTTTGTACTGGCAGGTGATGGGGTTTTTGTGATTGGAGTAGCCATGGGAGCAAAGAAGAAATGATGGAGAAATTAATTAGTACTATTAGTTTGTTTGGATTATGTATTGATTATGTTTGTAATTATTATCTGCCAGTTTAAATGGTTGAGCCTCTCGAGTCTTAATTGATAAGTTGAATTAAGTCACTAAAGAAATATATATAAAATTTGATAATTTACATAAAAAAAAATTAAATTAAAATTTATATTATTCTAATATAAATACTGAAATAAATAATAATTTGAATGCTAAATAAAATTAAGAAGTTATTGATGTATTAAATTTTCTATTTGTGTATATTTTAAATTAATAATTAAAGGTCAAATATCAGGTGATAGAGCCAAAAGAATAATAATCATAAGTATAAAACAAAATTAAAATGTCAAATCTAAAATTTGAAGTAGGTAAATTAGAGTATAAAAAGGTTAAAATAAAATAATAGTATAAAGAATCTTTAGTTAATATTTTATATAAATTAAATCCTTACTATTCAAATAAAAAACCTATAAATATTTTAAGTTTGACTCACATGAATTCTCGACTAATCATATTTGATTATTTATTATATTATTTTCTATGAATAATTTATGTAAAGTTCAAATCAAAATCTCATAGATGTCATGGATGAGCTCATAATTATTTATTTTTAAAAAAAATGTTTTCTATGGGCTGCAATCTCGTATTCAGGATAAAGTTATCATCATATAAATTATTGATTACGAATTCAAGTTATAAAATTAGTCACTATTATATATATTATGATAGATTGCATACGTCACACCTCTTAGAGGTGCAATCCTTCTTTAAATATTATGTGAATATATAAATAAAATACTTTGTGCATCAGATATATTTTCTTTAATAGTAAACAACATTCTTATTTTGAAAGATGTTTTGGGACAGGTTTTATTTGATATTATTAAATTAAATTATTAATTTTGTTAATATTTAATATTAATATTTCCACGTGTGAATAATATTGGTTAATAATCTCTCCTGTGTTCTTATCCACTTTCATTATGGTCAAACTTGCAAAAATAGTTTATTAAAATATCCACATGAGAAGAATGTTGTATTTTGCATTTGAACTTTCCTTGCTAGCTTATTTATTATTTATTTTTATGATTATGACATTAAGTAAGGGTGTGCATCGGTTGGTTCGGTTTGGTTTTATATTATTAGTTCAGTTTATCGATTTTTGATTTTTAAATATTCTAAACCAATAATCAAAGCAATAAGATATTTTTATCCGTTTTCGATTTATCGGTGTGTGTCTTTAACGGTTCGGTATTCGGTTTAACCAATAAAAAAATACGTATAAAATAAATATATGACTTCTCTAAAAAAATTGACGTGACAAGAAAATAATGTAACTTTACAAATGCTCATAAAATAGAAACAATAATAGCTAACATGAAAAAAATTATACAAGTGTAACACAAAGAGAAATTAAGAGGAATATTGTTTTTACTTTAGGTTTTGATGTTTTGTATAATGTGAAGTTATGAACTCAAAGTCATTGTGAAGTATGAACTGAAATGGCAAAGACGGTAACTAGTAAAGTATTGAAATTAATATTTAATATTTATATAGGTAAAAGTAGTAAATTACTAAGCTCTGGGTTATCGGTTAACCCAATAACCAATATTTAAAACCAATACCGAACCGATAACCCGATAATTTTTTTTTATAAAATCATTAAAAACCCGTTAACCTAATAACCCAATAACAGTAAATCAATACCACTTTTTACGATTGGGTTTATCGGTCGGTTTGATTTTTGCATAGTCCTAACATTAAGGGATCGTTTGATAAGAAGTATTAGGAGAAATAGTCCATGTATTATGTATGATATTATTTTATACTATATTTGACAAAAAATTTGAGCTTATATATATAATAACTAATTCATTTAGTTATAGATACATGGTGTTACAGATATTAGTTAAACTCTTTCAAAAAACTAAAATGAAAAGTCGTAAATAAGTGTGTTAATTGAAAACTTAAATTATGAAAAGTAAAACACACCACACAACACATCCAACATATTATCACAAATAAGGTTTGAGGAGGATATGCAGATGTTATTCTTTTCTAAGATAAAAAAAATGTTTCCAACAAACTCTCGATTAAAAAAAAAATAGTATGATAAATTTATAAACTACAAGTTAAACCACCATAAGAGAAGTTAAAATAAAATGATATTATACAGATTATGATAAGCTCAAATGTAGAATTTAACATTGGTAACAATAACAACATATTCAATATTGCCATACAAGTAAGGTCCAAAAAGGGGTAGCATATAGCTTACCTCTCCATCTTGTGAAAGTAGATAAGTTCGTTATAGCTCCCAAGCGAGAACGATAGATAGTCGATGCACCATTCTTGCTATTTCTCAAGCATATCAAAATTAAATATAAAAAAAATAATATAAGAAAACACTTTTAAGCTGTTATTTCGAAATAGTGACTAAATTTTGAAGCTATTTTCAAAAAGAATTAATCCATTTTGAATGAAGTTTCGTAGTTGTAATATTTTATAAAGACAATATACTTTTAGAAAATCCAAATAACTTATAAAATTTCTAAAAGGTAAGTTGATATCATATAGATTATAGTACCACATTTTCATACGTAAAAAAATTATAAAAAATAGTATCCGTTTTGTACTAATTTATATGACACTTTTTAAAATTAATTCGTATGAAAGAGGACATTATTTTTATATTTAATAGTAATCTAATTTAAAACAATTTATTTATCTATAATAAGATCATTTTTAATTACATAGTTTTTTATAACTTATTTACATTATAATTTTTTATATTTAAATTTTATGTCTAATCAAATACGTTCACATATATGATGTCTAATCAAATACGTTCACATGTATGATAGAGAAAGTAGTAAAAAAGTTAATTTGAAAGGAGACATAACTCATATTAAATATTCTTAGAAGATGGAAGTATCAAAGCCAAAAAAATGATTTTTTTCCTTCTAAGTCGATACTTATAAGTTATATCTATTTTTGAAGCTAACTAAACCGTCAAACAAAAAAAATCCCACTTTTGAGAACAAAAACTTCCTACTAAAAATGACTTAATATCTTGACCTAAAAATGACTTAATACTTAGACGCGTAAATTGAAATTTCTGATTAAGAACGAAAAAACAAACTTTAAAAATAAGGGGATGAGTGCTTTTTGAATTTTCCCTTAATAAACAAATTCAAAAAAAGCACAAATAAAGATCTCATCACTTTCATTTCATTTCTTCAGTCAAAAACAGTTACCTTTTCCCCCCAAAATCACATGAAAAACCCTAGAAATCTCATTGATTTTTTGAACAAAAATCTCAATTTGATCTGATTTAGTCCATCAATTTTTTTTTTTGGATTTTATAGGTATTTTATTGTAAAATTGGATCACCTGTTTGATTAGCAGCCATGCCAGTGGCGGCTTCAGCAATATACTTTTTGAATCTCCGTGGCGATGTTCTTATTAATCGTCTCTACAGGGACGATGTTGGGTAGTTTCTTATTTTTTTAATTTATACCTAATTTCTTATATTTTGCTCAATTTTTACTTTGATTTTGATTTTGGGGACTTGTATTTTGCTCAATTTTTACTTTGATTTTGATTTTGGGTTTTTTTTTTTTTTTTTTAAATTTTGATGAATGAGTTCTAATATGATGCTAGAAAGTTTTTGTTGTAATGTGTGATGAGTGACGGAGCAAGTATTTTCACTATGGGTACTTAAAATAATATAAATGCTTTTCTTTGAGGCGAGGGTCTATTAAAAATAACATTTCATGCACTCTACCCTCTGCAGGCCTCACTTGTGGGTTTATTTGAGTATGTTGATGTTGTTTTTTTGGATTGAAAGTATAAATAAGTAAACACGTGAAGAAGCTAAGGGAACATAATTATGTATACATAATTTTTTTTTGGACTTTGTATATACATTGTAATTTTACGGCGGGTGGGGTGAACTCGTTGTGCCCCCTAGGTCCATGTGTGTGGTGAGCTTAAAGTTGGAGCCTTTTTTTATGTTATGTCATTAGATCAGGTGATACTGATACCGGTTAGTTAGGTTAAGGTTTAGTTGTTTAAGTTGATGGACATAACAGATTGTTTGTAGTACTGTATGAGACAACCTAAGTCTTGGTGTAAAGTTTTGCTGCATAAAGTTAAAAGTTTATGATTTCCTTGACGTTTACTTGGTTTTAATTTTGGGACTTCATTTAAGAGAAACAATTGTTGAGTTGAATTTTGATGAATTAATTGTAGTCTGCTGCCAGAATTTTTTCCTAATGTGTGGTTTGTTAGTTTAAAGTTGGAAACTTTTTTTAATCTTATGGCATTAGATCAGGAGATACTGGTTAGTTAGGTTAAAGTTTAGTTGTTGAAATTGTTAAACATAACAGATTGTTTATAGTGCTGTATAAGACAAACTAAGTTTGGGTGTAAAAAATTTTGCCTAACTAAATTACAAGTTTGATTTCCTTGCTAACTTTTACTTGATTTTGATTTAGGGACTTACTTTAAGAGATACAATGTTGATTTATCTTTTGAAGTTTAATGAATAAATTGTAGTCTGCTGCTAGGAAGTTTTCGTAATGTGTAGTATTGAAAGCTCAAAGTTGGAACCTTCTATTTTATCTTATCGCCTAGTTAGGCTAAGGTTTAGTTGTTGAACTTGTTAAAAATAGCAGATAGTTTGTCTTGCTGTATAAGAAAAAGTAAATCTTGGTTTAAAATTTTGCCTAGCTAATTGGAAGTTTGATTTCCTGTGTGCATATTTGCATTTTTGATGTGAACTTTGTCATACTAACTAAGTACCATGTTGGAGGATGGATATTCTTCTTTGTTTCTTGTTTCTCAAGAATGACCCGTTCAAAACTTTAGAATTTCTTTTAATCTTGCCTCTTCAGGAAGCGGAGAAAATGTGTTTAGCTCATCATGATTTATCTTCGGTCAAACACATGTCTAACTGGCGCCTCAGTCCCTTGTATATCAATTTGTATCTAATACGAAAATGTTCACATGCGAGAATAATGTGGTTCTTAGCCTGCTAATTCAGAAATTTTGTAGCTTCTATCTGTCTTTGTCCTTGCTTTGAGTCTTTGGCATCCAATGTCATCACTATAAATACTTTAAAATAGCTTCTACTTACTCTTCTTTTTAGCTGTCATGTTATAAGTGCTTGTGTTTGTATGAAGCAAACTAAGTTCGTCTTTCAAATAAAATGCATGTGAATCAATCATTGTGTCACCTGTCAGAATAAAGAAGCCGGTTACTACATCACTTTGCTATATTTTTCATTTAACTATGGATCTTTATAAATTTTATCAGGGGGAATATGGTAGATGCCTTCCGGATGCATATAATGCAGTCAAAAGAACTTGGTACATGTCCCGTCCGGCAGATTGGAGGCTGTTCTTTCTTGTACATGAGAATTAGCAATGTCTATATTGTGATTGTTGTTAGCAGCAATGCAAATGTTGCATGTGCATTCAAGTTTGTTGTTGAGGTAAAACTCTATTGCTTATTAGAATCATTATTGCACTCTGACTGATGAATTTGGTCTCAACCACTTTTTTTATTTGTTAGTAACGAAAGCTTTCATGTGTTTCTCTCTCTCTCTTTCGCCCCCTCTCTCTGGGGAGTAAGTGGAGAACGTTGATTTTTGCTCTCTTAGCTTCAGTTTTGTGTTTATCTTATGGATTGGAAGCATTTCAGAACCAGTATCTTAGTTTTCAATGCTTTAGTTTTATTGAATTTCTGCACCTTTCCAAATTTACTACATTCTCTCTTCTAAACAAGAAATCCTGGTACTTCTTAAGAAGTGGAGGTGAGAAAAATAATGTCATGACCATGACTAATTGCATAAATGTGTTCTGCCAGTGTTTTCTTTTTACCACCAGAATAATAAAACTGCAATCCCCCATACGCATGCAGGCTGTTACACTATTCAAATCTTATTTTGGTGGCGCCTTTGATGAAGATGCCATCCGCAATAACTTTGTTCTGATTTACGAACTATTGGATGGTAAGCTTTGCAGAGATATTTAGTTACTGACATTTTATCAGGGTTTGACAAGGGAAGCCTTTCTATGAAATAACTTCTTTTGGTTATTTTGCTTCATCATTGCGGTAGTAATGTTAATTTTTTGTGATTGTTCTCCCCCTGCTCCGTCTTCCTTCTCAATCTGGAGCGGAGCAATATAACATGTTGATAATTGGATAGAGTACATCTATGTGGATAATGCAAAACGACAACAACATACCAGTATAGTCTCACAACTGGGGTCTAGGGAGTGTGGATTTAACATGGGATTGTGCGTGTATAAGATAACTAATGTTGAGAGATGCTTTATGATCCTAAACCATGTCTATAGAGATGCATTAGGATATTTAGGTCTTGCTTAAGAAACTTTTGAAGCCTCTATAATTGAAAGGAAAGAAGTACGTGGACAGCAACTTTGGTTTTTTCTGGTGAGACCCTATTTTTGTATCATTAATTTGTCCTTCAAAGAATTGCTGCTCAATGCACTGAGACAGGTCCATAGTTCCTCTCTGGACATACCTTCTAGTTGCTGATATCAAATTATTTCTTTAGGATATCCCTATTTAGGACAATATGCTGGGGTGCACAGAGTCAATATAGAATGTATTCCTGTAGTGTGACAGTTAACTAACATTTCAGTTTCATGTAGTGTGACAGTTTGACCCAGCTATTGGCAAATTTTGGTTGCTTTTTGAGTCTGTCTATGGAAAATTAAGTACACTTATCTTCCAACAAGAAATTATCTACCTTGGAAGTTTAGTGCAATGTGTATGTGCTACATGCTTTTATGTCAAAAAGAGTAATCATTTTTTCCTTTTTGTCTAAAATTGCAGAAATTATGGACTTTGGTTACCCTCAAAATCTTTCACCTGAAATCTTGAAACTCTACATTACTCAGGAAGGTGTCCGGTCATCCTTTTCATCCAAGGTTAGTTATTTTTTCTGTGCTTGCTTTCGTAGTATGACAAAAAAATGTTGAATAATAGATTTATATTATCTACCTGTTTGATCTACTTAATAAAATAATTCATGAGGGATATTATGCGGTGAGATAATAAATATGAATTTTGAGTGTAATATCAATCTGGATTTCCCTTCACAATGCAACATAATTCTGCAGCATGTAGATAAGCCAGTTCCAAATGCAACATTGCAAGTAACTGGTGCGGTCGGTTGGCGCAGGGAGGGTCTTGTTTATAAGAAGAATGAGGTGGTTTTTGGCTCTGTCTTTCTTAAAATTTCTGCGATCTTTTATCTTCCCTAGTATACCAGCATTTGATGAAGGTTCGTATATCAACAGGTATTTCTGGATATTGTGGAGAGTGTTAATCTCCTTATGTCTTCAAAAGGTAGAAATTTTGTAGTTTGGTAGGTGACCTTTTTCCCACCAGTTTTTGGTTCTCATTTAATATATTATACTTGCAGGTAGCGTCCTCCGTTGTGATGTAACTGGAAAAGTTCTCATGAAATGTTTCCTTTCTGGAATGCCTGATCTGAAGTTGGGCTTAAATGATAAAATTGGTCTTGAGAAAGAGTCACAACTCAAGTCCCGTCCGACTAAGAGGTAGCGTCTGAATAATTGTCTGTTTCAGTCATATGATTGTCTGTGACAGTGCTTCTTGTGCTAGTTGTTTCAGGAAACCTCACTTGAATGTTAGTGACTTCTGTGTTTCATCTATACCATTTGTTTCCTGGAGAAAGTTGAATCATCTAGTTCTTTCTAACTCCTAATTTGATCTCATAAAGGAATAAAAAAGTAATCATTTTCCCTGTCATTCATCTCCTCAGTTAATTTACCTTAAAGAGTAAAGATGATAATCCCACTTTATCATGATTCTGCTTCTTTCAGTTGGTTCTCCTTATCTGCAGCTTTTCAATGATAACTGTCCCCAAACATGTCGCTGTTTAGGCTCCAATTAGTTTCAGATGCTATGTTTTGTCGATTATTTCTGTTTACTAACCTAGTATATTTCTCTGCTGCCTGGTCCAGCGGTAAAACTATTGAGCTCGATGATGTTACATTCCACCAATGTGTAAATTTGACGAGATTCAACTCAGAAAAGACCGTCAGCTTTGTTCCGCCTGATGGTGAATTTGAATTGATGAAGTAAGTTCATACTTCTGTCTATACATCTTTGTTTTCTGGGCTCGTCAATCAGAACTATGTCATCCGCAAATATCATGCACCAAGGTACCTCTCCTTGAACATGATGTCATTTCGTCCATAGCCAATGCAAATAAAAACAGGCTAAGAGTGTCTCCCAGCTGCAACTCCATTTAGTATCTTCTTTTGCTAATAGTGACATAATGTGAAACTCGAACCCCTTGATTTAGTTTGAAATTGAATCTCTTGGTTTTATAATTGGTAATGTCAAATTAACGTCTGCTTTCCTTATGGAATATTTACCTCATGTTTTATGCATTCAAGAATTTTATATTGGATATTCCAGCATCCTGATAAATCAATTTGTGCATGTTCCCACTCATAAGTCATAATGTGTGTTCCAAACTCTTAACTTAGTAAGTTGTCGAAAAGTTGAAGTATTAATGGAACTGCTTGAGAAATCTAACAAGATACTCAATGCGAAAGAAGTACTGGAAAAAAATCTAGAATTTCTTTGAGCAATATAAATTGAAATAGTGTAACCTTTGAAGTGATGGAGCAAGTGTCAACTCTGAGGTAAGGGTAAGGTCTGGGGTACATTCTACCTTTCCCAGACCCCACTTTGTGGGACTACATTGGTCATTGGGTGTGTTGTTGTTTACTTGGAAAGTGATGATGACCAGAGTATAGAGATTGTATCTTGGCTTTTAAGCTCAAAATATGTAAGCCACTTGATTTGTAAGAGGTTCAGATTATACCTACTTTTTTTTTTTTTTTGAAACTGGTGACATGTTCAGATCATGGGCATACTTTTGTATAATAGTGCCTGATATTGTTAAACTGTTTATCTTCAGGTACCGCATCACTGAAGGAGTAAATCTTCCTTTCCGTGTTTTACCAACTATCAAAGAATTAGGCCGTACACGTATGGAAGTGAATGTTAAGGTTTGATATTGAATGAATTTTGATTTTAAACATCAATTTGTGCTTATATGATTTACTGTTGCTAACTTTGATTGTTTTTCAGGTTAAGAGTGTGTTTGGTGCAAAAATGTTTGCTCTTGGAGTAGTTATTAAAATTCCAGTGCCAAAGCAAACTGCTAAAACAAACTTCCAGGTGACGTCAGGGAGAGCAAAGTATAATGCAGCCATTGACTGTTTGGTTTGGAAGTGAGTATTCAATTGCTTAATCATGGTTGGCATATTTCTTGAAGATGTGGTCAAGGATAGTGGAACCTTCTTGTTTTTGTTTGTCCATGGTTTACCTGGACAGTAGGATAAGAGTATAATTCAATGTTAATACTTCTATTCCTATTGTGGCTAATTGGAGGAGTTAAATTTACTTGAGGCCAGCTGAGTGTAATATAACATAATCCAGATGGAGGAGGATAGTTTCACTAGGTCTTGGTTTTATAGAGTAACTGATGGCTCAATTGTTTGGAATATCCTATGTGTTTATTGTCTTCCCATTTGCTTTTCCATTTTATGTTAAAAAAAAGGGCAGCCCGGTGCACAAAGCATCTTGTGTTCATGCAGGGTCCGGGGAAGGGACACACCCCAAGGGGTGTGATGTAGATAACCTACATTAATGCAAGCATTATTGGCTACAGAAGTGTGGTTACTTTTATTTTGCTAAAAAAATTAATAATGACCATGTCCTATTTTTGCCAGTAGGCATGTAGCTGTATTTGTACATTCTTCTGCAATAAGGCTAGTTTCTAAACATTGAATCTTCAATATGGACAACTTGGTGCAGGATACGAAAATTTCCAGGGCAAACTGAGTCAACATTGAGTGCTGAGGTTGAGTTAATTTCGACAATTACAGAGAAGAAGTCCTTGACTCGGCCGCCAATTCAGATGGAATTTCAGGTAAATATTTTCCCTCCGGAGAGACCTGATAACCGTGTTCCATTACAGTTGACGATCTTCTTTATCCCTTGAATAGATCTTTTGGAGGGGGTTTATGGTTTTAAAGAACCCATTCAACCATGTTTCATCACATTTGTGGCATTTCCTTGTATATTCTATTGACTCTAGACTTTATGACCAATTCCTTATTCTTTGCAGGTTCCCATGTTTACAGCATCTGGATTGCGTGTTCGGTTTCTCAAGGTATGTTTGCCAAACTTACAATTCAATAGTGTTGTTCTTTTGGTATGATATTTAGCTTCATATAGTTAGTTTTGTGCAGGTGTGGGAGAAGAGTGGCTACAACACAGTTGAATGGGTTCGTTATATCACCAAAGCTGGTTCTTATGAGATTAGGTGCTAAGATGAAACAACTTACGTGAGTTTGAGGTTGGCGTTGCACAATAGCTCTATTTGAGGGATGCAATCATACCAGCACTTGTGCACCGGATCTAGTCATGACTTTAAATGTGCTTGGACGAGTATGGTACTAGGATGGGCGACCCCCAGAGATTTCTCGTGTTTCATCTTGTGTTGACACCACCTAGTTTGGAATTGAGGCAGAGCTTGATCATCTTTTTTCTTTTTTAATCCTTTGTTGTTGTGGTGAGTTCTTGATGATTGAGGACTAAGAAAAGGCCTTTTGTTAATGTTAGTTTGTTTCATATATACCAAAAAAATTATTGCATCTTGTCTGGTTCCTGGAAATGAATTAGATTTTTTTCACAAAGATTGTGCTTCAAAATTCATCTACTAGATACCTTTCGATTAACTTACACGGAGTTTAAGAAAGTAATTTCTTCCTCGATGTGTCTGTTTAAATGATTTTGTTCGAATTTGGGGAGGATTTAACTTATATACTTGATAACGTAACGAATTTAACTTGTATACACATATAATTTAAATTAGAAACAATTTGAAGCTATAGGTATATATGTCTTTATTACTGCTTCAATTATATATCTAACTTCTAATTTGGAAAAAAGATTTAACTTATATACTTTGATATCATCAAGAATTTAACTTGTAATAATAATTTGCAGAAACTATTTTAATATAAAATAAGATATTATTACAGAAATTATTTTAATCTATAATAATATTTAAAAATAAATAAATAAAATTCATCCACTTTAACTTTCCATCGTAATAGGGGGTTATCATTGAATCCAGGACTATTCTAATTAATACCGCCTACCAAACTAATCTTAATTGTACTAACACAAGAAGTATAAAAGAGGGAACATAAACCTAACTTTCAATTTTAATGTTGGTTACACTAATCAACTATCTTGGTATAATACTATAATTAGTCAACCAAAGAATTGGTGAGGATGGATTAGTAGGATAACTAAGTATCACACACCTAAGATAGGGAGAACTCATCCTATTTATAATTGGTCCTATTAAATTGAAGTCTTTGAGGGAGACTTATGAATTTATTATTTTGATTTCTCATTTAGTTTCGGTATCATATTGGGGTCTTGATTAATTTAAGTTTTTCTTACATAAGATTCATTTAACAGAGAAGTATTTTTAACAAGATTTTTTTCATATCAAACTCAAATTTGAATACCTATTTGAACAAATGCACTGGGATTGATTAAAATAAATACAATTAAGGTAAAATCCGTCCCATCCCGTCCCGCATAAGGCAAAACTTGTCCCGCCCCGCATTCGTTCCGCCCCATTGCCATTCTTAAAGACAAATACAATTAACAAGGAAAAATTTGCAAGACACAAGTTATGCTTTATAAAGCATAAGTTCAATTTCAGAATATTATGCCATGATGTATGTTATTTGTGGATGACATAGTTTTGATTGACAAGACTCGTGACAAAGTTAACGTTAAGTTGGAGGTTTGGAGATAGACTTGGTGTCTTAAGATTCAAGTTAAGTAGGGTCAAGACAACATACTTCGAATGCAAATTCAGTGATGTAATATATAAGGTTGACGCAGAAGCGAGGCTTGATACACAATATCACCAACCATATTGGTGTTGGGTGGATGAAGTGGAGGGCTCGCATCTACAATCTTATGCGATAAGAAGGTTCCATCAAAATTTAAAGGAAAGTTCTGCAGAGTGATAGTTAGACCAACTATGTTGCATGTGGTGAAATATTTGTAAGTTAAGAACTCTCACATTCAAAATATGAAAGTTGAAGAAATGAAAATGTTGAGATGGATATGTGGACATACTAGGAGAGATATGATTAGAATGAGGATATATGAGACGAGGTGGAAATGACTTCAGTGGATCACAAGATGCGAAAAGTTAGGCTGAGATGGTTTCGACATGTAGAGAGGGGATGCATGAATGCTCCAGTGTGAAGGTTTGGGAGGTTGACTATGGATGATTTCACGAAAGGTAGAGGTAGACCGAAGAAGTATTAGGAGGTGATTAGGCTGAATATGATGCAGTTTCAATTCACTGAAGACATGACCTTAGATAGAAAGATAAAAAAGACACAAATTATGATAGTAGATTAATAGGTAGTAGTGTGTTGTCTTGTTGTATGTTCATATTAATAGTCAAATGTTGTTTATATAGTAGTTTCTTATTTACTATTTATTAATTCTTTGTACCTTGATTATCATAATATTTTGTTTTAGTTTTTGTACCGTTAATATTTAATTTTTTGCTATTATCTTTTGTTTCTTGTACCTTTTTTAGCTGTTTTTTCTTGAGTCGAGGAATAGTCAGAAACAATCTTTCTTCCATTGAGATAGAAGTAAGATTTAGGTACACCCCACCCTCTCAAACCCCCACTTTCTAGGACAACACCGGATATGTGTTATCGTTGTATATGATAAGAAGTTCACAACCCACAAAAGTTCTCTAAACTTATATCTTGTGAATAAGATACTACACAACTTATGCTGGCAAAATTAGGTCATAATTTGATCCATAAATTATCATTAAACTAGAAGCAAGATAAAAATCAATTTGAGGGATAAAAGCTAAATAGTAAATATCACCCCGAAATAGGGTCAATTGTGCAAAACTTGAAAATATTTTAAAGGCATGATTTTCAAAATCTGATTCAAAATATACGATCAAACTCTAATAAAGGTAAAAAAAAATGTATTTAATTTTAGAGGTAATTATTAAATATCGCTCAAAATAGGGGAAATTTGTGCAAGAGTTTGAAAACTTCTAAAAGAAATTTAATGATAGATATTCATGAAGTTAGTGAAGTTACGCAAAGCTCATTCAAACATGTAATTATAAAAACAAAAAAAAAACAAAATTTTCAAAAATGGTCAAACTGTCTAGGGAGGATAAAAAAACTAATTAGAGGGGTAAAAATTACAACATTCGTCCATTTTAATTGTCATAATTTTCTATTTAGAGTCAAACTATAAAAACTTTGACTAACATTTTCAATGCATTTTTTCATCATATTAATATGCAAAAAATTGTAATTTATAGTACTTTTTGTCTAGTTTTTGACTATCTATTTTTTTTTGTTTAAAATATTAAATTAATATAATCTAATTTAACTTTGAAAATTAGTCAAATTAATTTTTAAAAAGCGTGACAAATAAAAGCGGACGGAGAAATATCAATCACTCAAAACAAAAGTAATTCTTGCAAAAACTTTGTAATTTTTTTTGAAAATATATAGTCAAACATAATTAAACCTAAATTTAATGAAAAAACCCTAAAGCTAAAATTAGCAAATAAAAACTCTTTTTTTCCCCTTTCTCCTTTTTCTTTAGAATAGTGAAAACACCTTTCTTCTTCCTGTTTTTTTTTTACAGTGAACTCTTTTCTCTTCAATGGATTCTGAAGAATCACCATTAGCACACCACCCATCCCAATTTCTACAACCACCCCTACCCCCACCACATAGCCATGGAACAATGGCGGTGGCACCACCAACCCCACCACCACCCCAATTCCAACCCAACCAACAAGAACAACCCAACTCGTACATTTTACCTACAAATGCCATTTTTCAGCAACCCCAACAACAGCTTAACCTTCAATTTCCATTCAATTCAGTTTCTGGGCAAAACCCAAATCCCAGTTTTCTTGATGATGGATCATCTGTTGCTGCTGCTGGGGCTGGGGCTGGGGCTGGGGCTGTGGCTGGGGCTGTGGCTGTGGCTGGGGCTAAGAAGAAGAGGGGTCGGCCCAGGAAGTATTCTACTGATGGTAACAACGGTTCGGGTGTTTCTGCTACTCCAATTGCTCAAATTCCGGTGAATCAGGCTGATTCTGGCGTTGGTGGTGCTAATGGGGGTTCTTCTTTAGAGAATCCTCCCTCTAAGAAGATTCGTGGGAGGCCACCGGGCTCCGGAAAGAAGCAAAAGCAAGAAGCTTTAGGTATATACATGTGTCTTCATTATTGATTCAATTGTGTATCAAGCTTTCTTATTTGGGAAGATTTAACTTATATACATGGATAATGCAAAGAATTAAGAAACAAGTAGAAGCTTTAGTATATATGATTATGTATCTATCGTCTAATTTGGGGAAGGAGTTAACTTATATACATTCATAAAGTAAAGAATTTAACTTGTAGAAGCTTTAGGTATATATGATTATGTATCCATCGTCTAGTT
>JAJONR010014820.1:0-22847 GCA_029582245.1 Solanum etuberosum
TGTCTTGATATATACCTGCTTTCAGTTTTTGTATAGAGATCATGGTGGCCTCGATGGCCCAATCAAGACTTTTGTGCTAGTTGGCTATTTCTTTATATGAACTCTTGGGAGTAGCTGTTTCTTTTATAGATCTGTTGACAGGGGCCTTGCCGGCCAAGGGCTTAATTTTAAGCCGAGATATACTTGTTTGTTTTCTTAATTGCGTGTGGCTGCCATGCGCTAGTAGCAAATGGTTCAGCAGGGTCAGCTCGGGATTGAGTTTTGACATTATGAGTCAGTTGCTCCCTTTGAGTTTGGGGCGTGACATAAATGTCAAAATATTGACATTTTGAAAATTTCCCCTCTCTAGAATTTAATGGGTCATTAGATAAGATGTATTGATGAGCCCATTTAATTCAATAGCCCAATTGCCCAAATCAACCCATTGTTTTCACCCAAATTGATCCTCCATTAACCTTTTTATTTGGTAAGTTATAATATTTTCTTCTTTCTTTCGTGATTAAAATTTAAACTAAGTATTTTAGATCAAAATGTTGAATTTCTTTTTTTATACTGGCGCAGATGATTTTCCCGACCGAACAAAATTTGTAAGCCTGATTTTTACTTGAAAACTAAAGTTACATTTTGTTGATTCACAAGTGGAAAGGTTTACGTGCCAATCAATTGACAAACTCGAGCTTATATTCGCCAAATAATAAGTACTATAAGTTGAACGATGATTTCATGCCAATTTGACATCCTCTTATTTGAAGAGATTATATGTTAGTTAGGATTTTGAAAAGGAGTTTGGTCGTCCTAACTTTTACAAGCAACCATATATTTTACATATTTAATTCCTAGTTGATTTTAGGTCATCCAAAAATGCAACTCTCAACATAGAGAATCATCTTTGTATTGTGGTAAAATAACTAAAATATATCATATTTGTTTGAGCTATCTCATATATGCACTTGCATCACTTTGAAGTGGTTATGTATTGATGAGCCTACATATGAAATTTTAGGTGATTGGGTGCAGTTTTTAAATGAATCTAGTGGTTGGATTCAATGAGAAGACAAATCAGTTTTTTTTTTTTGTATAAATATTTTATATAAATGGGTGTGTGATATCGTATACCAAATTTTAAAACATTTTTGTAAAAAGATAAAAAAAAAATGAAAATTTTGCAATGATTGTGTACCGGATGTATAATTTTGTCCGGATTGTGTTTTGGGCTAATAATTTGTAACGTAAGTTTTGTGCTATACTTTTACAATGTAAGTTTGATAATTATATATTTCTGAATTTTTATTATTTTGACCGGTTCAAATTTGATTCACCCTCTCAATTGTCATCTCTAAGTGAAATAAACAATGTGAAACCTTTTTTTTTAATGAAAAACTTATAGAAATCCCACTAGTTTAGGAGTTAATTATTTAGATATACTCTAGTTTAACATTACAGATATTATCGGATTTTGGTGCGTCTAGATACCTCCAGATACATGTATCTTGGGATACATGAGACAAAATTAGGTGTAATTTGTTTTAGATGCACTATATCCAAGTGGATTCACATGTATCGATCTGGCACTGACAAGTTTCACTCGCCCCCCTTGCCTCCCTCCCATTTAGCGTGTATTTAATGTGATTAGCATGTATCTGAGCCATCTCGCTCACATTTCTCCCTATTTTAGTGTATCTTATAGCAAAAATACATGTATTTAAGTGTATCTTCCTCAATATATGATAGAAAACTCTTAATTAGTGGTAAGATAGGTAATTATTTGAAAGTATAGGTAGAATTAATATATAATATATGTATGGCTAATAAGATAGTTCATCCTTTTTTTTATTCCAAAGGGTAACTTTCATATCACTAGTTATATAAATCATGGTGCACTTATATCCATATATACTTGAGAAGCATGCTACATAACACATCGACCTTAAGTAATCCTATGAAGAAAAAAAACAATATTGCAAAGGAATATACATGTTGTGTACGAATTCCTTAAAGTCAACAATATGATTCTTCATTGAGTGTGTATAATAATAATTAGATGTTTTTAGTGAAATTGAAAAATTGGCTTGTAGCAATATTTTGCAAAAAATTGTTAGGACCACTCAACAAGAGAATATTATATGCAGAAAATTGTTTGTCTAGTTATGTCTATTGTTGAGGATAGAGAGTATTATTGGAACATTATTCAACATACATATATAGAAGTTCATGTAAAGTACTACTTGATCAACTTCTTTTGGAATTTATGACAAACCACAATGTTCACAAAATCTTGTTTAGTCAAACTTACCACGTCAAATAGTAAAAGCAAAAAGAAAAGCATTTACTCGATCAACTTTTTATTTTAGAGTATCGATGTTTAATGACATTGATCACACCTACGTACGGAAAAAAGAAAATATCTAATGACCGACTGATTTAGAATAAGGCATTCCACATAATGATCCGTGCAATTAGTGCATCTATTGGTAGAGAATTCAGATAAAGTAAATACTTAGCTCGCAAAAAGAATACCAGTCGTCCAGCTTTGTATCCTATATATCTAATATCAATAGATAGAGCTACTAGTAAGATAAGCAAAGGTGATTGAGAGTGGAAAGACTTCTTTAAAAAAATATTATGTATGATGAAACTAAACATCCGATCTTTTTTTAGTTTTTACCTCTTCAAATAGAAAAAGCAAAACGAAAAATACCACATATACACCCAAGCCAAGGTACGTAATTCATTTCTTGTTTCGATTTAATATGGATGATGTGATTAAATTATTGAAAAAGAAATAGAAAACACGTCTTAATTGTAGTATTCATGATGTGTTGCTTTTTTATTTATTTATTTTAATATAATTATTACACACAATAAGAAATGAGATTTTCAGGACTATTAAAAGTTTAGTAGCAAATCTTTCACAATGAAAAGTAACATTTAAATATGATCATATACACCTTTCAACTTTACTTTTAAAAATCAAACTTCTCCCGCAAATTTTCCTTCGCCACGCAAGATAATATTTGGCTAAAATTTATTTTATGGTGATCACCACGAATGTTGATAAGTTATTGTGTTGACTGAATTGTCAAAATAGGGATTTTTGTGGAACATTGATCTTTTTAGTAGCAACAAAGTCACAATAAAAGTATAAATAATAACTTTATTACTCGACGTTTTTAAATAATGTTGATTATTGAAAATCCTCCGTCGCTACAGAAGATTGTTCTTTTGTAGCGACCCACGGGATGCTAGTCAGGGCCATATAGCGCATGAAATTCATGCGGTTTAGCTAGATAAAAAAAAAATTCCACATTAGTATGGTACATTTGATGTAAAAAAAATAAACACTTCACTTTGGTATAGAACTCTCCATTTGAGTCCTAAAACCTTTGAAAGAGTCAAGGCCAAAAAAGAGAATAATGATGAAAAAAGTGATATATTTACTCCAAGTCTCCAACGCACTATATCAAAAATGATCTTTAGCGATAATTAAATAATGGCGATAGTCGCTAAATATGTATTTTTAGTAGCAATTGGCATTCTTTGTAAATGTTCTTAAAGTCAATGACAACTAACTAATGCAGGTAAAAGCTTTAACACGTTAATGAGTATTTTTATTGCCGCCAAAAGCTATTTTGTTGTAGTGACGTACCTAGTCCTTCTGCAGTCATAAACTCAACAAACATGGCAGCTAAATCACATGTCAGGACTGCAACTTTGATTCTACATTGTCATTTTAGTACAAATGCACACTTTATTGACAAAGTGGTAAACACACAAAGAGAAACCAAATGTTTTTTTCATACAACATTAGTATGATTAGAACATTAGGATAGACTGTCTACATCACATGTATCTTAGGGATGCGCGAATGCTTAGTGTACTTCTTGAATAGCCTGGATTCTCCCGTCGAGAGTCACTTTGAAAGTATTACCTAAACTCTTCCGACTGAATATGATAAAGCCTATAAAACATAGAGCTACTATCATTTCTTCTTTATAAATTGAGATCTTCTTCGAACTTGATGCACAAATAGATAGAATAGCAGCAAATAGCATCTTTCTAGCCTGCATATTCGTGGAACTCAATCTCATTTAGAAAGTCGGCTGTCCTTTTATTATTAGTATTACTACTTTATAATTAGCATGTAGATTAAAGAAACATTTGTTCTTTTACTTATGTTTTTTTTAGAGTTGAGATAAGTTTTGAAAGTAAAAGAATGAAAAAGTAAGTTCACTGCAAATTTGTGGAGTATATATATAGTAAAATAGTAAAAACATAAGCTAACATGTGAAGTAAAGTGTCCAAAGTAAAACTAATATAGATGATTTGCCATTTCAAGAAATTCAAGGGGGGCAGTGACCAAATAAATATATTTTCCCCCTCTTTGCAATATTAAGATTTTATAAGACCAACCATATAGTCAGTAAATTAAAAGTCTTCAAAAAATATGTTAATCATTATTATGATATCTGATTCTATTGACTTAAAATTTAATTTCCTAGATTATCAACATCCTTATGACATATATATGTGTGTGTGTGTGTGTATGTTTTACAATTCTTTTGCATACTCAAAAGTGACTTAAAAGAACAAAAACATGGGAAGGGCACCTTGTTGTGACAAGACCAAAGTGAAAAGGGGACAGTGGTCACCAGAGGAAGATGAAATTCTCAAGAATCACATCCTTAACCATGGAAATCCAGGCAGTTGGATTACCCTTCCTAACAGAGCTGGTTCTATTTCTTAACCTCTCATTTTTTATAATTTTGTTAGTTGTTCGGTTTATCGCGATTCGTGATTTTGTTTTGTTAGCTTTTGGATGACATGTGATTATTTTCGATTGTAACGTTTTCTTGTCCTACTTGATTGTTGTGTTATAGTCAAAGAAATTTGGTTATAAAGAGTTCCTTATAAATTTCAGAATTTATAAAATTCTGACTTCGCCTCTGATTAACAAAGAAGGCATTAATTATGTTTTTTCTCTAAATCTATTCTTTGCTCCAACAAACAATCTATGTAATTTTCTAAGAAGTGTCTTTCTTTTATTTGTTTTGAAGAGAGATAAAGTGTAATCTAGTCAAATGATTCATATAATTAATTCTATTAAATGATTTTCTCAATATAGCCTTTTCTTTTTACCTCCTTCTCCTTATGTGTTATTAGCCGGAAAATTAATCAGAACATTACTCTTGTAGTTTGAGTTTGGTTATTTTTGTACTTTTATTATTGTATCATCTTGTTATGACTACTGTTCAACATGATTTGTCAGATTGGTTATATTATTTTGTTATGACTTTTTCATTTTCATTTTTTTTCTGAGGATCTATCAAAAACAGTCTCTCTACCTCTAAGATAAAGATAGGGTTTGTGTGCACTTTACCGCCTTCAAACCCCACTTTAGGTGTGTCGTTGTCCTTAAAGTTGTTGTTTTGACACAAAGAGCAATGTACAAAATGCAGGGCTAAATCGTTGCGGCAAGAGTTGTAGGTTAAGATGGCTTAATTATCTTCGACCAGATATCAAACTTGGAAATTTTACACAAGAGGAAGACAACACTATCTGCTCTCTCTACACTCAACTTGGAAGCAGGCTAGCTAAATCTTGCTCTTCAACTAATTTTTATTTATTTTCTCTCAAAACAGTGTTATTAGTATTTAACAGTAACCCAAAGTATTTAAAATTTGCAGATGGAGTGTTATTGCATCTAAGCTTCCAGGAAGAACAGACAATGAAATCAAGAATTACTGGAATAGCAAATTGAAGAAGAAGGTTTCAGCAACAAAAGAAGCAATGAAATTACCAATTCCAAGTAGCGACTCTGGTGATAAAAACATGGTTGAAACGCTCGAAAAAAATCCAAGGTTCACTCAAGAGGAGGACCACTCCAAGATTTCACCTTCCATCGAAGGATCGACTAGTTTTGGAACATGTTCTTCACCACTTGATGATGTTGCATGGTTTGAAAGCTTTTTTCCAATGGATTCCAACACTAGTGATGGCATATGGAGTACTCAACAAGAAGAAATTGATGATTTCCCATCCACTTTGATCTGATGATTTGCTTGGAGATTGATGTTATTAAGTCATTGAGATGTGAAACTATATGTGAAAACACACAAAGGAAGTTTAGTAATCTCTGGTTTACTATTTAGATGATTTATTAGTGGAATGTCAACTAGAAAAGAAACATGACAACAAGTTTACATACTCTATTTAATTTCTGGTTTCAGATAGTTTTTGGACATGAAATTGTACTGATTGCATCTCTTTGTTTATTGTGGTCATAATTATGTCTTAAATAATTGCACAAACTGATCAAATCATTCCATTGAAGTAACCAAGACCTTATACAAGTTATGTGACATAAGTTTGTGTTGTATTTCGAAATTGAGTTGTGTTTTTATGGCATAATGCATGGGTTCTCAGACGATCGATATAAGTTTTATAGGAATTAAGTTATGTAGTACGGGATAACATGTGAGTTTTGAAATTGAACTTTTATCTTGATTGACATAAACTCGTTAATTCTGAAATTAAAGTTTTGCATCATTCAATTTTTAATAAAAATGAAGTTAGTACGACATAACTTGTTATGTCTTTTACAACATAACTTGTGAGATATATAGTATACAACGAAAATTATTTATCAAGAAAAAAAGCTCAAATATATCATTGCATGATTAAAACCGACTCGTTTACGAGATCCGTTAAAAATTGGGCCGCTACAAAAAATTCAATGAGTCGGACTTTTGTTTAAATGGTCGGTTTTAATTAAATATTGAATCTTTTTAATTAGGTGACCACATGACATAAGTGGTTTGGCAAACCAAATATATTTTCTGTTAAAAATTACATGCACGAATAAACCCCTTTTTTTAACAGGGAATAGATTAGCCCAACTTTTAACGAATGGCATAGATGGGCCATTTCTATTAGTTCAATAGCATATTTGTGGGGTACTTTTCTCACTCATCTGAAATAAGTGCTTGTATATAGAATAGACGGTTTTCTGACCATAATAATGTTTCAATCATAAACAACAACCAAGTCTTGAAATTACATTTAAAAGTATCTCAGAACATGTTTTTCATATTTCACACGAAAGTAGTAGAGCATGTTTTTTTCCCACTTCAACTTCACATAGAATGTAAACTCATCATCTGCTGTCATTTATACAGTAACTTCTGATCCTGCCTGCCTGCATCCTTAAGAATTCAAAGCTCCCAAGGTATAACCCTCCAAAATAAGAATACATCAAGCCTTTACGCTGTCTCGTGGGAGGCAACGAGAACTGCAGAAAGACAGCAAAGAAGGAAGCAGTCAAGAAAGTTAACACACAAAATCATAAGGACTGCAAACACTCCAGCTGCATCATCGTGGTGATTTTGCAGCTATGAACAGTGAAAATGGTTCAACGATCATGAACGTTACTGTCATTTAAAATCTAAATAGCTTTGTCGAAACACAGCACATCTATCTGAACAAGACAGCAACTAATTTGTCAAGCGGGTTGGTTCTTTTTATACTCATTAACAGAACCTTCAGAAAAGCGTGAACTAATATCTCCAGTTAGAAGTAACTGAAGGGAATTGGATCAATTTCAGAATCACTGTTTGATCATACAATTTCAGAGAGATTCTTGGTACTCTAAAGGTTCCTTTTCCTGCTTTTAAATGGGGTTTTCACGAGGGTAGAGAAAAAAGTGAGGGAAGAGAAATTTTTAGTTTGTAATCAAGAGTTGAGAGTGGAATCACATTAGCAAACTGATAAAGCAAATAGGAAGGCGTCTAATTGTGTCCTACACATTTATCCCGTCATCCATACCCAGACAGGGGAGGTGAAAGTGTATGAGTCGGACCATTTTTTTTCAATGAATCAAGTTTGAATTGCACAACGTTCATACTCGCTAGGCCCATACTGAAAATTCCTTTGCCAACTTGAGATCATTCAAGTTAGAAACCTAAGAGCCATATCAATCAATTGATATATAATCCACGTATAAGTGATGAAACTGGATACTAGTTACCACCCACTAAATCGCGACCCAGAAACTAGCGCTGCTGCAAGCGCACCACAAAGGAAAAATATATGAAAATAAAACATAAGACTGGAAGTGTGTTCAGATTCTAAATATAGCATGTCTCAGCTGTAATTTGTGCATGTAAATAGAAATATATCATCAGGTACTTCAAAATTTCAAATACGCAAATCAGAGGTTCCTTGACTCGACACTCAATGGCAACAGAGGAACATGAATGGAAATGACCTGTTCAAAGAGCCATTTCAGCCTGCAAAGCGGCAAGCTCATCTTCTTCAGTCTTCTGAGCAGCAGGACGCACTTGTTGCCTGCCAGCAGGTAGATTAATTGGTGCAACAGGAGCAGTTGTAGCAGGCTGAAGGAGCAGTTCCTCTAATTCAGCCCCCTCCAGTTCTTCAAGTTCTGCCTCCAATTCATCCTGCAGAAAGATACATGTAAATTCTTGTCCTGAAAGAGTAATTATTAAAAAAACAAAAATGTAAGGAATAAGTCGGAGATACTTCATCAAAATCAGCAGCTGAACCAATTGGTGTTGACAAAGCTTCCTGAATCAATTTCATATTCTCAGTCTGCTCATTGATCTCATCCATTGTTTTGTCAACATCGTCAATATTCCTGAAAACAGAATACATTAGCTTATGTCAGGGACAAAACCCTGAGTTAAACAGAAAACCATAACAACAAATCTAACTAGTTACTAGCAAGTATTGGAGATTGATTTTGACGAATCAGAAACACTCAGGTGCCATATACAGACAACATGTTGCGTAGGTGTGGGTGATAAGAAAAACTACACTCATGTATGTGCTTAAATAGCATATGGCAACTCCTAATTAAAAGATATGAAGTGTTATGGAATTTAAGATTATTGACATCTATTAAATCATGAAAGAAAATTACAAAAGTCGTGACCTCTGTGGTGATTCAGTAATGACAGATCATATATTTTAAATCGTGAAAGAAATTTACAAGGTAAATTTGATGTTTTAACATACATCGACCAAAAAGTCCTAACTTGGAGATCTCTCATTTCCAACTTTTATCTCTGCAAAAAGATGTTAGCATCTACAGAAGAAAAGACACCACTAAATAGCACTGAGCAAGTAGCATATGAAACTTACGTTGCCTTCTGCATAGCTTTCATCGCAGCTGCTCCAGTTCTTAAAGCATCAACAGTCTCCGTTGTGGCTTTTGCACCTTCTAACATTATCATCTGAAAACAATACACAAATAAGTGAATGCAGATCACCGTCTCTTCATGCTTTTATGATACACGGTGGTGCAAAGATTCCAAGATGTAGGAACACATGAAGAGCACCTGATCATGAATACGCAATTGGAAGTTTCCAAGCTGCTCAATTTGCTGCTCATAAAGCCTTTTCCTTTTCAAACATTGTATTGCAGCTAAAAATAAAAGAAATCTGTTACTGCTATCAACAAACTAAACCTGAGAATTTAGCATGGACATAATGACTCAAGATACAAGAACATGATTCACAACACCATCCAATAATATAGTATGTCCTCGCAATGCTAAAGACAGCAAAAACTGAAATCCATGTGCATGAGCGAGAATGATAATTAGTCATTGTAACTTACACCCAGCAGACTAGCTTGAGATGGTATGAGCAAGTAAACCATGTTTGTTCCTTTACTTTAAAGTGGAAATATCCAGGAAAATGAAGCAAAATATCCAGAATTCAAGCAGACCAGCTAGGATCAAATGCAGTTTTCATTGAAAGAATCTCTAAGCCTATCATCACTAACCATTTCTTACAGAGGAAATACATTATTATCTCTAATTATTTACATGATCTAAGATACCTACAAAAACAAGTCAAATTTTTAGTGGCAAGACATCATAGTTGTTCAAATGATTGGGGTCCGAACAAAGAGGAATACTTTCGAAATATTCATACAATTGAACCCAATTTTTTATGAAATTGAGGCCCAGGTGATTGATCAATCATGTCTTGAATATTGTCAATAGCATGAGAATTTGCAAAGATAACAGTTGTAACCTACAAGGTAAGAGAAAGGGCATAAGTCCTATTGAAGGATAACTCTCCTAAGTTTTAACTATGAAATGTTCTTTTGAAACATTCCCTCTTTGAAAATAAGTAGATAAAATAGTTAGAGAACAGTGGAGAAGGGTAGAGAGGGTGACCCATTATCCAATTAAAGAAAAGCGTTCTAAAATAAAAAGAGGTTATAAATCAAAGACTCATACCTTTCTATTCCAATTTGTTTCTTACTTCAAATTGTTGAATAGAAACATTAAACAGACTTTAAACGGAATAAAGGAATTTGTGCAATGACAAGGACCTCAAGGGATAACCTCATAAATCACCCCAAATCCCCCAAGCAGAAAATCAGAAAGGATAAGATGATAAGTTCATGAAGATACCATTACACATACTATATTTTTTAAAATTTTCATAACAATGACATGAAAAAAACCAGTACCCCCGTTATCACTTCATATTATGAGATAATTTTTCACCTGTTAACCTAGTAGCAAGTTCACCATACATAAACTACCTTATCTCACACACAAAACACAGTCATATCATCAGATCTGTCTGATGTAACTCGATTCCAGATATCATGCAAATACATGGGAATAATGAACATTAAACACCCAGCAGTTGATTGTACATGCACAACAGTATTTTTCATGGTATGCCGCATCCTTAAGTGCATGACAATAATATATATCATAAGAAAACAAAAATATCAATGTAAAGGTATTCATAACTAGTGAACTACATAGAAAGAAGAAATCTCATCTTGTGAATGATTTTCAGTAGAACCTACCCCTTTTGTTTTTTGCTCTAGTAAATTCCTTTGCTTTTTCAACCTCAGCTGCAGCCTTCTTCAGTAAAACCTTCTCCTTTTTCTCAAGCATCTCAAGAGTCTGTACAGCATAACCAAAATAAAATTTAAGCCCTTGATCATTCACTTGAAAATTTTAAATAAGCATAACTTTGACTGAAATTGACAAGAAAAAAGTTATTAAAAAACGAGTCTGCAAAACGATTTAGAGGGAAACAAGATAGCCTTCAATTACTTCACCAAAATAGGAGGAAACAAGGATAATATGTCTAAACCCCTCTGATTCTAGCTTTACATTTGTCTTCCTATATCAAATAAGCTGGTCCAAAAGTAAACCGTGACTGAGTTCAGAATGAAATAACATGAATAACCATCATAAACATGTTTGGCAAAGCACCCACACCCCTAATGAACTTGCCCTGAATTAAGACTAGGCCAAACCAAAACTACAACTTTTTGGTTAATTCATCGCAAATGATGAACCTCCATTGTTTCAGAAGAAGAAACACTGGAAGCTTCGTGTTATAGAAAGTAGAAGAAAAATCAGACTTGACAATTTTGAATTTTGCTTCTCCCAATCAGAGCACTATAAGAAATCCATGAAAGCATAATATTTCCACACCTAGATAAATGAAAAGTACCAAACATTGCAGTCCAGCTATTCAAGAGAGGGTAACTCGTATGTGGTCACACATTCTCTCAGATACAATCAGTTTGCAAAAGAGTAGCCACCTGTACAATCTATCATATCCACCTGCAGCAGGCGGCAGTTTGATGTACCAGGATGTCACGGCACATTCGACATTTGTTAACAAAGGATTTTGTAGTTCTTACTATCTCTCTAAGATAGAGAGACTGTTTCTGAAAGACCCTTGGCTCAAGCAAATCAAAGTAGTAATAAAACAAAAAAAAGTAGTGGGGAGAAACATCACAACTAATAGCAAAGCAGCAACAACTATATGCAAGGAACCGTAACAACAAGGTGCAATCACCTAGAGACAGTAAACCACAAATGATATCGAATACCATAAGCCAAAGACTACATGAATAGGCTAATACTACAACCGACACGATGCTCTATACTACCAATAACCAAATACATGCATACTCGAGTAATAGGACAACTCTTAACTACCTACTAACCTTCTACCCTTATTCGCGACCTGCATATCCTCTTATCTAAGGTCATTTCCTCAGTAAGCTAAAAATGCGCCATATTTGTCTAATCACTTCCCCTATTACTTCTTCGGCCTCCCTCTGTCACTTCTTGACCCCACAATATCCAACCTCTCACACCTCCTCACTGGGACATCTACACATCTGTTCTTCACATGCCCAAACCATCTCAATCTCCCTTCCCTCAACTTATCCATCATGCAGGTCACTCCACTTTGTTTCGAATATCCTCATTCCTAATCTTATCGCTCCCGATATGCCCACACATCCATTTCAACATCCTCATTTCTGTCACTTGCATTTTTTGAACCTGAGAGTTCTTGACTTTGACTGGCCAACACTCTGCCCCATACAACAAAATCAATCTAACCACCACTCTATAGAATTCCCAAAATGGCAGAATTTTAGTTCAAACCACAAAAATATAAACTGAATGGAGAAATAGATGATTGCCACAACAACTACATACCCATTGTGATCCCACAATTGAGGTATGAGGAGGGTAGAGTGTGCGCAAACATTACCCCTACCTTGTGTGACATAGAGAGGTTTTTTCCTATAGACCCTTGTGCCCGAATTACGGCAAGTTCTTTCTAGCAACAAATTCCACAAAAAAAACCTCACATAAACTACCCACAACTATTCAATCGCCAACTTTAACTGAATTCAGTATCAAAACTCATTTACTGTAATAAATAGTATAGCTAATACTAGATCCTCCACCCACCCCCATAACCAGCAAATACAAACTAAAATCAACACCATCAAACCTTTACAAGTAAAATTAGAACAACCCAAAACAGTTGTTTAACAAAGTCTAAAGAGAAACACTCAAGATCATACCTCGTTTAACTTGTCTAGCGTAGCTAGAGCATTTGTTTCTTGTTTAGGTTTTCCAAACATTCGGGTAAACATTCTTGATTTTGTCAGCAACAATTATAATACAAAAAAGCTTCAAAAAATCAAAATTATTTAAACCCTGCAAGAAAATTCGAAGGGGTTCATTAGATCAGCTGGTAAAACCGATCTACACAATGAAAAACAAATCTTGAAAAATTTCATGTAAATAATTCACGATTATTTTATGCGTTTGAGAGTAGAGTTTGATTGACTGACCTGAAAAAATTTGAAGGTTTTTTGAATAATTGGAATCAATCGGGTTTTGACCTTTGAAGTTTGTAATGATCTGAGAAATTTCTCAATAAATTTTTTTAAAGGTTGGATCTTTTTGGCAGAAGATTGCTCATGTGGAGGAGACGTCAGTGCTGTGCTCTGACAGACCAATGGAATTTTCTTTTTCTTTTTTTTCAAAGTTGAAACCAATGTAGATTTTAACCCCTTCAAGTTTGCCTTATGGATCAAATGCTCCTTCTCTGTTTTCTATTTTATTTTATTTTATTCTATTGAAGATTTTTTGTAGGAAAAAGAGAAACAGGAAGGGAAGTACATTATAACAATATGCGGATTGAATTCTCACTAATAAGGTGGAAGCTCAGCTAGCTAGTCAATTGAGCTACGAAAGATTTTTTAAATGAATCAGATGGTTCTCTCTAAATTTATACCAGAACTTATTTTTTTCTTTTTTTGTGAGATATATATATTTTATCTTTTAAATTATTATTATTTTTATAGTAAAATGTAAAATATTATAACCACAACAAGTCAAAGTTTCCATCGTATAATCAAAAGTAATAAAACCTCTTCACAAACAACCATTTCAGTAATAGGAATCATATCTAGGAACACAACTGCTCAAGTAAGTATTTACGTTTTCTAGCCTTCTCGTTGATCTTCACTAAAAATAGTATTTCTTGAACAATAAATTTTATCTGTTGTAGTTTATGATTTTGTTGTAAATCAATTTATGCCTAAAATGATACCGAAATCAAGCATGTTTAACTGTACTAGATCAACTGTGGTGATTTTAAAAAAGACTGAGACTAAACAATTTTTATACATGTTTAACTATAACTGACTCACCAACAGGAGTAAAGAAGGGTTCTGATAAGATTTCGAGGCTGACATCAAAATTTACCACAATATAAGGAGTCATGAAGAAAACTGTGGCTTCTCGATCTAATAATGCATAAACATCAAACTGAAAAACATGTAACATACGAGTGACTACATCAAGGCAATCTTCATGATCATGTCGAGTCTGTAAGGAATAGAATCTATTTTGGCGTTGTCCACCACCCATACTAGATGTAGCACCCTGATAAGAAGTTGGGCAACCTGCTGAAGCTGCAGAAGAGTTGGACTGAATCTGCTGGTGAAAATTTTTGCCCCTCAGTCTATGACCTGGCTTGCCACATACAAAACAACCATTACATCCGGTCATACACTCCCCAAATGATTTTTATCACACTTTTTACAGACCGAATAAGTACAACCACTCAGGGCGCTGTCATGGGATTTAGTTCCTGGTGTTTTATCCTTGTTCTCCGGCCTAAACTTGGGTACTATGTTGGGGTTGGAGCTAAGAACTCCTAACAAAATTGAGAGCAATTTCTACTGAGAAAAGTCAAAATTGTCTATTCTAGCCTTCTTACTCTTATTTTCACTCTCTTTGACCTTTTCTTCCTGCTATTGAGCATGAGTCATCATTTTGGAGATGTCCATCACATTGATTAACATAAACAGTTTTAAATTCTTTAACCACAATCTTGGAAACACCTAAAACAAACTTACTCATATGAGCTCTCGAATTCGCCACCATTACTGGAGCATATTTAGAAAGTTGAGTAAACTTAAGAGAATACTCATTCACAGTCATGTCACCCTGCTTCAGCTTTATAAATTCCTGAAATTTGGCTTCTTTAAACTCAAGTAGAAATAATATGTCTAGAAATGCAGCAACAAACTTATCCAAGTCTACTGGACCTGCATCAACACCCATATCCTCATTTTAGTGCTTATACCATGTCTAAGCAACTCATTTTAACTGGTAAGTGGCTAAGGTTTCACTCTTCACTGGAGTAACATCTATAATTTGTGTGATATTATAAATGTCATCAATGAACTCATACAGATCTTACTCCATCTTAGAACCATGGAACTCAAGAGGATTCATCCGAGTGAAATCTTGGACTCTTATCATTGTCGCACTTCTATTTAGGTTGACCTTGACAATAACTTGCTATTTAACCTGAGTTACATTGCCTGACACTTAGAGAGCTTCCCTGAACTCAGAATGAGAGACGTTTTCGCTCAAACGATCTGCTAGAGTTGATGGTGCTTGCTGATTTTTGTTTGTGTTTCTCCTTCCATTAGCTATTTTAGGAGGCATGATTCTGTAAACGCATGGAGCATGAGTAAGAAGGAGGTGAAATAGAGTTCACACTTTATCGCACGATATGAATATGAAAGAACTGAAAGTTTCCTAAAATGTTTCATAACTTATCATTCATAAGTGTGGCACACTTCACACCCATGAACAAAACTCTATTCAACGCGGCTATCAAACACCTTTGAACACTTGAAACCTAATACTTCATTACTAAGTTTATCATGACCTGAGACTACCCCTAGTTGTAACGCATTACTTAGAATAACAAATGACCCCAAGCTAACTCATGATTTGACATGACACTATGATTCATACATAGAAATTGACATATCTGTTGCGGAAACTCAACCTTAGAAATAAAAGAAATCCAAATCTTACTTAATAATAAAAAAAATAGAAAATATCTGATAGAACCATAAAGGTGAAACTAATCCCTTTCTGGAAACCTCTACTACGATGAGCTGTTGGGGCTAGTGGCAGACGTAGGATTTTCATTCAGGGGGTTCGAAATATGAAGAAGTAAATACGTAAAATTACACAATGAAAAACAAAGTGTGATGTCCGCTAAATTTTAACCCGCCTAATAGAAAAATTAGCTATTTAAAAAATAAATACATTCAAATGTATGCTAACTAAAAATGGATAAAACTATAAAATATGATGCCAATGGAAATTGCACACGAAACCTCAATAACATGTTTAAACTTAAACCCACTGGACCATTGGGCTACGCCTCTCAGTTGTATTGATGGGGTTCATTTAATGTTATATTCGCAGAATATTTAAATTTGACCTTATATATACAATGTAATTTTTCGGCCTAGGAGTTCGAGTGAACCCCCTTACTCCCACGTAGATCTGCCACTGGCTGGGGCAACCACTAACTAATTCTAACTTTTTGAATACTAAGGTATCAAGCCTAGTTTGATAGGTTAGCCTTTAGAACCTATGGTGCCACGTAATGCTAGGACTTAGGGATAACCACTAAAGGTGTTAGCTTAACAGACGGGTAAGTCTTCATCCTTGAGTCTGTTCGAAGCTAAGTTATAATCCCAGCGAAATTATGTTAATAATCTGAGAGCTCAGTAATATTTAAAATATGAGACACTTTATCTAAAAGCATCTTTAAATATGTGTAACTGAAAGACTGAGTATAAGGCTAATTATGACATTTTTTGTATTCTGAATGAAAACATGCAATTTAAATACACAAGTTTGAAGGCATGAAATCTCCGTGTTATAAGGGTTCATGAAAGTACTCTTAAGTAACGATACTGAATGATATGGAAAAATATGTATTTGTAGACTATTCATGAGAAGAAACTAAAATATAATGAAATCTATGCTTTTCACAAACGTTAGATTTTGTAGAATTAAATAATTGAAGACAAAGTTCACTTTTGAGACTCAATGAGTGAGAGAACACCTATTGATAAAATCCTCCATACCTGAAAGGAAAAATATTGGTAGAATTCTCTTAAATAGAAGCTTAGAGATGACCAACCCTAGTTTTAGCTTTTATTGCAGTTTATTCTAAGTTTTGGGAGTTGAGTGTGTAGGTTAAAAGAAGAACTGGACGTTTGATATGTTTAGGCTTAGGAAGGAAAGGAAAAGATGAAAATACCCTTGGAGAATACTTTTTAAATCAGTGAAAAAAGTGACCAACGGGTCACTATACGGGCAGTACCTCAATTCTACGAGTCGTGGTCACCTAGGTGATGTCTGGGTTTTCTAGATTTACCCATGGATTAAAGTATGGGTTGTACCTCCACCTACGACATGTACTGCCGATTTTGGTCACTGGAGTCAATTTGAAGAGTCTAAGACTTCTCCACAAGTCCTAGGTATGGAGTGTACTTATAAGGTATGAGTCGTACTATTAATCGTGGAATCTAGGGACCTTTCCATGGGTCCAAGGCACATGTCATACCATCAAATTATGACTCGTACTTTGACTCCTAGGGCTTGGGACTGAAATTGAAAGTCTCTGAATCTCTTCACAACTAATGGTGTGAATCGTGGACCTAGCTTACAACTCATACTGCCAGTCGTGGGAACTGAGCTGACTATGAGTTGTTTTTGCAGTTGTGTCCCTGTATTGTGGACCTGGTTTGTCACAACACCAACAACTGATCTGTGAGGGAACCTACTCTAACACCTATATAGGAGAACCCTTACAACCCAATTTAAAATAGATAATGTGGAAATCAAAGAAAACGTGTGAAATGTCTTGTTCCCTTAGAAACAACTACGTAAACTCGATACAAAGAAATCTTTTTCAAAATAATTGACCCCCCCTAGAAACTAGTCTAAACAAGTAAAATAGCTTCTAAGAATATGAATGATACGAAAACAGATATAGATCATACCATAAGGAAGGAATGAGTAGAATTAGTCGGAGATCATCATCGTAATCACTTAGGAAACATGAATGATCCTGCAACTAGACTATACCAAGTGGCATAACAAGATAGTGATAGAACAAAAAATATACTGATAAGCATTATCGATCGACCTGAACCCACCACATAATAACATATAAATATTTAGAAGAAACAGACAACTTGAGTTACACAATTTCGATCCTTAGCAACTCTTACTATCTGATATACTCCCCATGAACACATACATTCTATTATAAGTCTCCCTACCCCATTGCGCTGTCAACTTCCCCATTAGGGGTCATTCCACCATTTTATCTTGTCATAACCTAACCCCCTTGTCACACTATGGCTTTCCTAGCCTAACCGTCTTACCAACTATAAGATTATTTTACTGATTTCAGTCCCGACTTCAACTTTTAATTGTCTTCGTTAGCTGGTCTATCACCCTCACTTAAGATCACATGTCAACTCCCCTAGCACTTAGCTAATATAGGGAACCACTTGCAAATTTCTTCCTCGACCCCTAGACAGACATACACCGCTCAAGCTAGTGAATGTAAGTAAACTCAATCAACAACCTGACTTAACAACTATATGAAACAGGCCCAAACCACAACAATATCTCATACATGAACTAAATACACCTTTCAGGTAGCCAGGACCACCCAATGATCCCTAAGACATTTCTACGGTGTTTAATATGCAATCCCAGTCAACTAAAAAACTACTTCAACATTTAAGCAAAATAATTCGGCCACTCATGGTCTGACATATAACAATACGTCACAATAAATGAACCTAATTCACTAATGGAACTAACACACAAACAAAAAATCAAACATGTACCAATCGTAGTACCCGAGTCAATCATAATAGAATCTGTATCAAATGTGGTACCCGAACCAATATATAGATATTTCGTACTAGGCATGGTACCCAAGACAAACGATAGATATCTCGTACCAAGCGTGGTACCCGAACCAACGAAGAACTACAAATATCACACAATTACGACCACGATGAATACAACCACACTTGTAAAACCACAGACAATCAAAACAAGTCAATTGTATGAGATTGACAACAAGATATCATTTCACATGTATCTTTTTCTCCCTAAACATGTATTGGACAAGTGATACTAACGAATAGCTTACATGCCCACGTAACATAAATTGGGAACAATTCAACCATCACCTACCTTAGGTGACTTTCCTCAGATAATTTTTGAGCTCATAATCTAATTACCCATATGTTACCACCCATAGAATAAAGCCCAACAATAGTCGTAAGACCAACATTACTAATCAAGTGCCTTACCACCCATTTTGCTTGTCAATGGTGGTCGTACCTCCTTCACCCCTTCAATAGGGGATTTAAATGGGTTTCCCCATCGGCTCAATCCCTTGCTTCGTCAATGGTGATTCTCCCTTTTTAATAGTTGTTGTTTTCTATCGTAGTTTCATGTTACCAATCTTCTTCGGTCTTCCACTAGCTATTCTGACCGGGAGGTGCACGTTAACAACACATTATTGTGCACCTGGAGATATAAGAGAGAAAATAATTTTCTTCTAACAAAATTTTTGCATAATTATTTAATTAAAAGTGATTAATGTTGTTTTTTATTATTAATTCTTTATTGTGAATATGACAAACAAATAAAATCACTATAACAATAGTCAGTCTATTGTTAATACTTTGATATTTCTTTTGACATGAGATTTTATTCTATCTTATTTTATCAATGATGCATATCAATAGTTTTAAGGAAAATTACGTGGATAAGCAAACATATACTAGTTAATTAGTTAACATAGTTATAGTTTAGCTAATTTACAATTCACCACTAATATTTAACGTTAATTACGTGGACTGCGGTTTGAGTTTGTATAATTCCCCACTAACAATTCTTGGTTTGATTTGTATTTTTATATGACAGTTTGTCTTTTTATATGACGGTTTGTATTTGTATATGACGGTGATTTTCTTTGGTTTTTCAGTTTTATCATCAGATACATTCAATTTTTATATAACTTATTAAAGTTTGTATAAACGTGTAATTTTCGGAATTTGTATAATATAATTTGTATAACTTTTGTATAATGTAATTTGTATAACTGTTTAAAGTTCATATGTTTGTGTTTGTATAAATTTGTTTTCTCGAGTTTTACGAACGAAAATAACTTAATTATACAACTACACGCGAATTATACAAACGTATCCACAAATTATACAAATGAGATGCGAATTATACAAACGAGTAAGCTATAGTTACAGCCTGTAAATGTGCAAACTATAGCTAAGGAGCCTAATTAAGTTATTATAGTGGCTATTTGCGAAATTTTCTCATAAGTTATCTTTATATTTTGTATTGTAGATACAAAGTAAAGATATTAGTTTGTTATATTTGTCATTTTAAATTATTTGACTAAAAATAACATTTCATTTTCAAGTTAATGCATTTCCAGTAAATAAATAAATATAAAATCTGAAGAATTTGTTTCCCCTTATTTCAATAAGCATATTAACATATTTTCTGATTCAAAAGTCAAATTCAGATTTGGTTACTTTTAAGGGAAAATTGTATGTACTAATTCAAATTAAATGTTATAGCCATAGTTTATTTTATTTGTAATTTGCAACAAACATCCCATTTTTTTGCCATCTGGTTCGCTATACAATTAGCCATTTTCGGTATACAATTACCCATTCGGTATACAAATCCATTCGGTATACAAATGTATAAAATGCGTTTGTGTTTGTATAAAGCGAGAGTAAAGTGTATATACAAATATAAATACATATATTTTCGTCTTATACACTTATAATTATACAAATACAGATCTTCTCCTGCCCAGTTCTCTTTTGTCTTTCTCTCTTTCTCACTTTATACAAACACAGATTATACAAATTACAATGTATAATTTGTGTTGTATAAAGCGAGAGAGAGAGAGAGATTTGATATACAAACGTTTTATTCCGATTCAATTGTATACAAATTCAAATTTTATGTAGATATACAAACACATAAAATTGAATTGAGAGGCTGCCAGCGATTTATACAAACGAGAGGCTGCCAGCGATTTATACAAATGAGAGGCTGCTAGCGATTTTATACAAATCTGATTCCCCCAACGATTTATACAATCTGATGCTCCATAACAAACATAAAGTTTGCTATGGAGCTCAATTATGCAAACTATAGCTATAACATACAAATATGATTTTTATGTTTGCTAAATGTAAAGTTGCTTATTCAAAAATCCTTTCTGGTTTGCTTTAGCTTTTCCAGCATTCGCCGCCCCTTCAATAGCCTTTTGCGCGGATCCTGGCATTGAGTCTTCCGCTGCTTGAGGAAGTATGTGAGAGGATCGATGTTGAGCAGAAGTGGGGTTAAAGCGGCCAATGCATGTTGAAAGTCTAATTTCATTATAGTTATTTATTAAAAAAATTACTATTATATTTAATGCCTGCCAAATCATATTGTGTTAATCCAAGCGAAAGATCTCTGTGTTTAAACTTCAAGTATATTAATACAATTTTCTTATCAAGTTAAATGAAATATCATTTTTTACTGAGTAATTGCTAAATTAGATTTAGTTGCTATATTTTTTTTGAAAGATTTGGTACATAATTAATGTTCCATTAAATTATATTGGCAATGATCAATCACTTGATAAATTTTATTTAGTAAATTAAATAATTTACCTGTTTTTACTTAAAATTTCAGATCATTGATATTACCATAAGACTCATATTTTGAGTATCAATGCAGTATAAATTTCATGCTATAATTTTCAAAACGAAGATAAGATTACTTTCCATCGTAATATTTGGCTAGAAATTTAATGACCATTATAAATACATTTTCAATTTATGTATATAAATACTCATGATATTTCATTTTCTTATAAGTCACAATTCTTTAAAATAATTAATCATTATATTTTATTATTTTCTAATATGGAGGGTAAGAAAACTGCAGGACGTCGGAAAATTTCTTTAGTAAAAATAAAAGATAAAGATGCTTGATATTGCACATTCTCTAAACGCCGTTCTGACTTATATGCAAAAGCGAGTGAACTTGTTAGAGAGTGTAATGTCGATCTTGGAATAATTCTTTCTTCGCCGACCGATAAGCAATTTGCTTTTGTTCATCCAACTACTAATGTGGTCATCAATCGTTTTGTGAATCCCACAATAGAACTAAGCATAAGTGAACAACATGCTGCTGCAAATATATGTAATAATATAAATCAAAACAACAATAGGCTAAATGAATTTGATATTAGAAAAAAAATTGCAAAGCGAAAAAATCGTTTCTTAGACCAAATGAATAAGACCAGAGATAAAGGTTGGTGGGAGTCCATCGATCAGTTCAATGCAGATGACAGAACAAAGTTTGAAGCTTGATTGAATTCAACTGAATTTATGTTGAACTATCAATTGAAGAAGCTAGAAAAGGGAGCTCCGTCCTCCTCAGAGTACCCACCGGAGGATGCAAATAACCAGTCTAGTGATTCGTAAATGAATCGTCTTAAGATAATATCTTTTATCAGTTGTAGCACAATGAAACTTTAAATTCATATTATTTATGTGTGCTTTTACTTTTTCATTTTGTTATCTTTTTTCAATGCATAAAAGTAGAAGCCCATTAAAAACCTCGATTCCGCCTGAAATGATCCATCAAACTTGTCAACAGATGGAGTGTAAGGACAATATAACTCATAATTCAATATGCGGATCGTTCCGGAGTACCTCCTCTAGCTTATCAGTAAGAATAAACTTTGTTTTATCCAAAAATCTTATAATATCAAGTATTTGTCTCGAAAACTCGAGCCTCGAATGTGAAGTAAGTTTATAGTGATTATCTTTTTAAGACACAAAACCTCAAAAATGGTGCATTTCCCTTAAAATTTCAAGTTTTTTCCGTAAGCAAAAATAGTAACCCGCTCTCTCAGAGCTCAAATAAGTAGAAATCATAATATAATATTTAGGTGTCTCAATTACATTTTGTTCTCTCGTTTTTAGATACAAACGCAAATGCAGATGACGTGCATGATTTCATACAAAACACAGTAAAGTCATTCTTAAATCAATTACATCACAACCAATCAGATTGATACCC
>JAJONR010014821.1:0-15178 GCA_029582245.1 Solanum etuberosum
CTAGGCGTATATTAGGATTATAAAACTGAACCTAATAGGATTAGACCCTTAAAACCTTACTAAAAACGAATTAAATCTAATTTGGTAAGGAAAAGACCAAAGTACCCCTTACTATTTTCGGGTAACTTTCCTTAACTGGACAGCCCAACTTCAAAAGGGCATAACTCACTCATCCGAACTCGAAATTTAGCAAACTCGGTGGCGTTGGAAAGATAATTCAAAGACCTTTCATTAGCTATTTTGTATCCCACCTAACTCATCCTGTACTAAGAGTTATGGTCATTTGAAGTTGACCCAAAACTCACAACTTAAGCATAACTTACAAAATTTCAGATTTTGCTATTTCCAATTTAGTTCTTTTTGGAACTCAAGGTGCTACATCTAGTGACCTTAACACTTATAAAATTTTAAATTCCTCAGTAAAATCCTACTCACAACGAACGATGGTTCGATTCTTAGCTCAAAAAAATTTCTGGGGTGTTACATAAAATCTCTTATTTTACTCTCAAAACCTCAACCGTCCGGATATATAACTTCACATTCCCAAAATTCACTTTTATCTCTTCATTATTTCACTCCATCAATATCTCCTTATTTTCACTACCACAATCTTATTAGTTAATTCTTTCATTGCAATTTAAAAATCAAAATTGTTCTCTCTTCCATCAAAACGAATTCAACACTGAAATAGGTACATTTTTCATCTTCTCCACCAACTTACCGTTCATCCTATTTTTATTTTTATTTTTTTTTTTCATCATCAAATTCATGATAAATATGGATAATGCACCTTCTTTTAGTATTGAAATTACACAATTAGATTCATCTAACATTGATCGTGTTTATGATTTCGATGTTGTTGGTTGAATTGAAAATATTCAAAAAAATTGCATGATCCATTAGTAATGACGAAGGTAAACATTGAGAAGGAGAAGTGTGTTCTTTCGCAGTTAGATAAAACCCCAAAAAAGAGGGGTCGAAAAGTTGCACCTATCTCTTCAATATTTTTATATGTTATATCAATACATAGTGGATACATAGCAAATTTAAACTCATGTTTCTTCACCTCGTAAAACTTTACTCTCATATCATTCTTAATAATCAATAGAGATTAATTACCTTCTGCAATGTACTGGATCTCGATCTTTTTCTTCAATTCATCAATATTCAATTCAGCTGCAATGGCTGAAATTAAATTCATGAATAAAATACCATTATATCATCACTCATGTATCCTACATATCTAACTTCACTTTCCCATATTCTTGATTGCCTCAACAAAATCGAAATATTCATCAGGTATCTTATCAAATAAATTTGACAAAAAAATTGAATCTAATTTTAAAGGTTCTTCGATCAAACAGGAAGAACGATGAATAGGAATTTTGAATTTTGAATTTGTTTGTTCTGTTAGGATTTACGTTTCATTGATTGACAGTCAAAAAAATAAAATAGCGTAATTTATGGGATTGTAAATGGATTTTCCAATTTTTTTTTCCTTTTTAAGTGTAACAGTTGGATATAGAATGCATGAAAACTAATAAATCTTGATAGTATGTATTCAAAATGTATAAAATTTATGGAATTATTGTAATTACAAAAAGAATATGGATAAAATGTAATTTCATCATTGCACTATGGGATTCTTAAAATTTTTATTTTTTTTATTCATTGGTAAATCAATAAACTGCCACGATCTGATCCTCATGATTTGTTTTCTATAGAAATTTGAATGACAAAGATAACTAAAAAACAAAAGTTAATGGGTATTTTTTTTTTATCTTTTTCACGTTCTTTCCAATATCTATAACTTAAACTCTATGTTTTTATTAGGCTTAAACATATTTTAGCCCGATCAGATCCACCTAATCATATAACCCACTTTTCTTCATCTTTTAACTTTGTGTCTGTTACCAATGGAGATTTCTTATTCTTCAATGTCAAACAAGTATAGTAAGCCAAAACTAGATTTAGAATACATTGGTTTAACTTGATTTAGTCTCGATATCTTATGTAAGACACATAATTTTGAAAGTGTTTTCGCAACTTTAGATTGGTAGATATACTACTAAGTCTACTATTTTTGACTTGCATATAATTTTTTTATTTAGGAGTGCGTTTATAAAATGAGTGACTTTATCGTATAAATCAAACTTATTTCAAATTAAGCTACACATTTTGTGAGTACATGTCATTGTGTCGATTTATTCTAAGAAGTATTTTCAAGCCTTTATTGAACCCCTGAAGCAATATCTTAGAATATATTTGTAGAAAAAAATTTCAAGATAATTTATGCGTCAATCATACATTCAGTGGTTAGAAACACATCTATCATTATAGAATTAAAAGATATTCTATATCATAACAAAAAATCTAGAGTACTCCAATTAAATCTTTATTTATCTCTATACGATGATTTGTCTTCCCTCATAGCAAAATCAATATGAGATCTTTTTGTGGTGAATAACATATTGAGTTCTTTATTAGTCATTTCATCTCTAAAATTATGATTTTGTTAAAATAGGAATCGAACTATCTTTCAAAAATATTCTTAATCCTTCATTCTAAAAGAAAAAATCCTAGTTCGGCCTCTCCTGCCTCGTTCCCAACCTAGTTCTTGTTCCCTACCTCAACCTCGTTATCCCGATTGGTACGATTGACGCTTATGACCACTTGAGCCAAATAATTTATATGAATTTCGATTATGTTGTTCATATAATCTAGAAATAGATGACAAATTTTGTGGAATTAAAATTAAATAATGTTTGAATTTATGCTAGTGAGACATAAAGAAGTACTGAAGACCATTACTTGATACGTGTTTCTTGATTTGGTCCCGATACCTTATGTAAGATACATAATTTTAAAAGTGTCTTCACAATTTTAAATTGGTGATATATTAAGTCTACTATTTTTGACTTGCATATAAACTTCTTTTTTCAGAAGTGCATTTTTAAAATGGGTGGCTTTATCGTATAAACCAACTTATTCCAAATTAAATTACACATTTTACGAGTACATGATATTTTGTCGATTTATTTTAAAAAGGATTTTCGAGCTTTCATTGCACCCTAATTCAATTTGAAGCAATATCTTAGAATATTTTTGTGGGGAAACTTCTAAAGGTAGCTTGTACGTCAATCCTATATTCAGTGGTTAAAGACACATCTATCATTATGGAATCAAAAGTTGCTCTATAGCGTATCACTGAATTTAGAGTACTCTTATTAAATCTTTGCTTATCTTTGTACGATAGTTTGTCTTCAATCATAGCAAAATCAATACGAGCTCTTTTTGTGGTGAATGTCATATTGAATCTTCTATTAGTCGCTTTGATTTCTAAAATTATGATTTTGTTAAAATAGAAATCAAAGTACCTTTCAAAAATATTTTTAATCCCGAGCTTAGATATGAATTGACGTATATACGTCTTTCATTTTTTCCGCTAGTACAAAGTAAGAGGTGTGTCGTTCAATGCTTATATTTTGAAATTGTTTCCTCATATTTTTAAGGAGGATTGTTGATTGTACTCGCTCGTTGAAATTAATATGTTTCGGATGTTCATCTAGAAGTAACTTAAGTGGAATAGAAGACCTTCATTTGAGCATCACTGCTTCTCCAAATAGATCTCTTTCCGTTGGGGTCTTTCGGAGAATTTTTTTCAAATTTTGTTAAGTAACGGGTAAGATTATACTCTAAGTGGATGAAATCTCCTTTTATAGCATCCGCTCTTCAAATCGATAATGCGTCCCACAAATTATGTGGTCAAATGTGGATCTTATGGACTTAGATTTGTGATTAAAGAGATTTGAGAAACTTGATTAAGATTCGAAAAGAGAGATATTTCATATACATGTCCATATATATCCCTTTTCTTGTAACAAAAAGATACAAGACTAAATTAAAAATATCAAATTTGTTATTTTTCTTCTATCTTTTTTTTTTAATTATTATTATTTTAGCATTGATATTCATTTAGAAAAATTTCTACATTCTTTGATTAAATTTTACAATTCATATTATGGTATCACAGATATTCATTATTTTTAGGTTGAATTATTGCAAAGGATAAATTAGATCCTTTGCTTTATCGAAAAATTGATTTAATTTTTAAAACTATCGAAATTGATCAAATAATTATTTTTCCTACTTCAATTTTGTCATTAATGATTTTTTTTCTGTCTTCAACCTTCTTTCTTTCCTCCTCCTCCTTCTTCTTTTTCTCTTTCTCTCTCTCTTTAAAATATCGACGTATCAAAAATATGAATTGTTTTGAGCGAATTATATTTCAAAAGACTTAAAACTACAAGAGAATATCTGTAGACATATAAATTTTATTGGATTTAATTCATACGAAATTTAGATTAAATTCATGTTTATTTGGGTTGAATGATTAATTTGGGCTTTACAAATAAACAAGTTCATTTTTATTAACTTCAAGTCCAAGGTCCATTTCACCTTGAAGCCCAAACACATGCCACATGTCACAATGACTAGGCATCCAAGACCAACAATGTGACGCCACGTGTCCAAATGAGGTGATAGTCCCAGTCAAATGCAAGAACCAATCACAATCTGTCAAGTGTCAAAATGACATCCTTTGGCCAATCATATGCAAACCTTGTCCACCCCCTACAACTATAAATAGGGGATGCACATGACATTTTAAGGAGATCAAGAAAATTCTCCAACAAGCATTCTGTAAGGATTAGAGAAAACGACAACACCAACTACATAGCTCTTCGAAGAAGTGGTCAACGGAGTTCTTGCCGGAGATCGACTTGAAACGATGAATTGCTTCCTGACGTTTCCGGTTATCAAACACATCTCAAGGAGGTCTACATCATCCAACAATTCGAGAAGTACGCTACTAAAGACCCTCGAATCTTGGAGAAGTTTAGGAGAGAAGAATCAAGAGAACAACAAAATTGTACTCACAACGATTCATCGATAAAAATCACATTTTTTATTTATTTATTTTGCTTGCAGTTAATTTTCAGCGCTTACGAAAATTTGTTGCGAACGATATCATATTTAAATTTTTAAGACTGTTTAAAGGTGATTTTGAAGAATAATCTAGTGGTATGTGGTATTTTTCTTAGTTATTTCTTATTATAATGATTTTATTTTTATTTTTATTAATCTAAAAATAGTAAGTTTATATATTTTTTAAAAAGAGATAAAAAAATACAAAATTATTATAACGGATAAAAAAGAGAAGATAATGTTACCGAAAAAAGAGAGAAAAAAAAGAAGATAAAACCAAACAAAAAAAAAACTAACTAAAACAAAAACAAAAAAAAAATCAACAAGAGAAAGGGAAACAAAAAGTGAATATCCTTAATTGTTTGGAACAAAAAAGATATTTTTTTATTAATGTGCATTAATTAGTATTATTATATGGTGCATTAATTGCTTCTAACGTAAATAAAATGACAAAAGAAGAAGAAAAAAAATAAAAAATAAAAGACACAAAACCACCAAAAAAAAAAACAAAGGAAAGAAGAAGTTATTAATTTCAAAAAAAAATTGTTCGAATTATTCACATAAATAAAATGCTTCAAAACAAAAGGAGACATTCAAGTAAATAGTTTGGATTGAACGAGTATTGACAACATTAATGAGGAAGAAGACAAATCAAGATAATAATATTTTTTATAATTTGTTGTAAATCAAATAGTATAAGCAGGTTGTTTTTACAAGACAAATGAAAGAATTTTGTGGCTGCAGTTATACTCTAGCATTAGATATTTAAGAGATATCTTCTTCATTTTCCAACTATGTTTCAGCTACAAGTTTTTTTTTTGTCCCAGTGATATTATGAATATGTATTCTTATATTATTGTTCTGAAGCACCCTATAAAAATCTGGAGAATGTTTTTTTGAAGCTGTCGATAATTCTCTTTTGTGAAGAAAGCTTATCATATAAATTTCAGAATTATTTTGCACCTCATATTAACACATTTTTCAGCTCCTATTATCAAATTTATGGACGATAAACACTACTTACGGAGAAGCTAAGAGGTGCAAAGTTTGATTCTTCCTCGCGACTTCTCCTTCTCCTTCCTATCATTCAAACAAGAAGATTAGTACCATAAAATAGGTCTTATGAGTATTTGTTTGGTCTAGTTATAAATAATCTCATCAAAAATAAAATTACAAGTCTAGTTTAATATTTTCTTAACATAGAAAGATGATATCTTTAGTAAAAAATACTAATAATAGAGATTGATAGAGGTGGTATAACTTAGGTCCTGTTTGGACATGATTTGAAATCAGATTAAAATTTGAAGTTTGTTTGACCATGTATTTTGAATTTTTTTTCTCATAGACATAAAAATCTCACAAATTGTGAAAACTATCAAAACTTGTAAAAATTTTATATTCCTTTCGTCCAACAATAATTGTCCACTATACTATTTTGAAATGTCCAACAATACTTGTCCATTTTATGAAATCAATGGATAATTTTACACTTAGTTCATAATTTACCCTTATCATTAATTATAATCATTTTCTTATTACACACATTGTATATATAGTAAAATCACCCTTCTATTTATAGTTTTTTAAAGTGTGCAAAGTCAATAGTGGATGAGTATTATTGAACAAAAAAATATAATCTTACCAAATGAACAAACTATAGTTCATAAATAATACTCCCTCCGTCCAACAATAGTTGCCCACTATACTATTTTGGGATGTCCAATAATACTTGTCAACTTTATGAAATAAATGAATAATTTTACATTTAGTTCCTAAATTATCCCTTATCATTAATTACAGTCATTTCTCTATTATATTTTTCAATACATTATATTTATTATATTCAAAGAATAATTTAGTAAAATTATCTTTATATTTATAATTATTAAGAAATGTGTATAATGGAGTAAATACAAAAATCACATGTGAAAGATGGGTGAGCCAGAATAGGTGGCACCTTACATATAACTTCGTCTCTCTGTATGTTCTTTCTATGTTCTTTCTTCTGTGTAGAAAGGGGAATTTAAAGAGAAGTTGAGGAAATGTCATTCCAGTTGGTTCTTAGACCTCCATTACTAGGTCGTCATCTTGTCAAAGCTACACCGCTTGTTGCCACTGGATATAGCACCTTACGTATTCGGAATTGCTTCAATATGGACCCTCAGAAATCGCAAAAGGTGTAACTAGTCTCCCAACCACTAGCTTTGGTACTTCTCTATATTATTATATCTGTTTAAAATTAGACAAACCCAGTAAATCAAATATTATGTTTTGGAGTAGAATTCCTAACTCAAACCTATTAGGGTTTTGCTGTTGTTGAATAGAAAGGAGTGATGTTTGGACTGCATAGATTTTAGCTTGCAATCTCTGTTAGTTCTTCAATTAACTATCTACTGAAAATTGTTAGGTATGCTTGAGTGCCTGCAGGACAAATCTTTGCCTTTATTGTTCCATCTTATTCTCAGCTTCTAACTGAAGTGATTGATTTCTATGCAATGATTTTCAGTTTTCTATTATCTTCGAAATCATTTGATATAGAGTGCTCTTGAACTATTTTATTTTTCATGAAATTTGTGGAAAATTGATATGAAGTAATTTCAATCCATAAGGTCATTCTGACTGTGTAACCAAACTTTGCGGCTCCATGAAACATTATGGATTCCCCACAACTCAGTTCAAGGAGACTAGGGAAACTACTGAATTTGACTGGAATATGGGATAAAACCCCCTTTTTAAAATAAAAATTCTTAGTTGAATACTAGACATTCTGTTTGCTTAATTCCATCTCATGAGACTGAGCATATATGCACTTCTCACACAAACAATGCTGTGATGAAATCTGATGATGCCACATATGTACTTTGCAGTTAGTGTTGGATGTAAAGGAGAGACTTGAAAGGGAATATACAGATCTCCCTGTTGGAAGAAATGGAAGAGATGACGAGGAGATGATTCTATGGTTCTTGAAGGATCGCAAATTCTCAGTTGATGATGCTGTTTCCAAACTGCATAAAGCCATTGTAATTATATTGTTTATGTTACTAGAATCATCACGCTAATTTGACTGCCATACTCTGACTTGTTTATTGGAAGGAATAGCATATAGCTTCTCTCATGTGGATTAGCACAGCATCATATCTGCACCCATAAGGCCTTCAATATCTTTTTCTTTTGACTGTTCTCGGATTTACTTTTCTTCCTTCCAGATGGTTTCTGAAGGTGGAGAGAATGGACTTATTCTTCCTCTGCCTTTCGATTGTCTTTTTCACACTGTGTCAAAAGAATTTAATCCAGTTCTCATGAAGTGGCTATATAAAACATGGGACACTGTATTGCTAAGAGCCTTAGATTACTACAAACATTCCATTACCTCATGGTTATGAGAAGAATGGGAATATTGTTCCTCTTTCCGGCCAGTTGACTTGTTTCGCTGTGTCAATCGAAATTACTTAAAAGCTGCATCCGAGTTGAATATTTGCAATGCTATAATAGTTACTGTAAGCTTCAAGGGTAAGTAGGGACACTTACGATGATGTATCTCCCAAACTTTCAGAGATGGCGTCATGAATTTGGAGTATCAGACTTGTCAGAAGAATCAGTTAAAAGTAGTGCTGAAACTGGAAAAGCATATGTGCATGACAATTTTGATGTCAATGGAAGACCAGTCTTGATAGTGGACTCATCAAAGCATTTTCCTCAGGTAACAATGTGTCCCTGCTTATCTTAAAACTAGTCTAGTAACACCAGAAGGCTGTACCATTTGCGTTTCATTCAGGGAACCAAACTTTGAACCCACCTCTAATTTGACTGATCAGAATTTCTTAACTCATACGTGCCTGATTCCATTTTTTAAGTAAAAGCTTGAACATTTTTTATTTTTTTTTAAGCTAAAGTGAGTGAAATTGAAGTGTTACTGACGTAAATAATGGAACATGCATTTGTACTTTCTCCTAGTTATTTCATGCATGAGTGGATTTTGCTATCATGAAACTTCCGAATTTTGACCCTTAGTTAGATCTAATTCTTTATATTTATGGAAGTACTATTTTTCAGAATGCTTCCAATTGTACTAATTGGAAATATAATTCAAACCTTCTACTATAGTTTCTTAAGGAAATAAAAGTGTTCCTCAAAACTTGTAATTTTGGGTGGACAAGCAATAGAATGTTGGGAACTGGAGATTTCTTATGAAACAAAGTTTTAGCGTCTAGATCCTGTTTATCTGTTCTAACCTGTACACTAAAATTTGTTACCACAGAAGCAGGATCCTGATGAAGATGAGAAGTTATGCGTCTTTCTAATTGAGAAGGCATTGAGCAGACTTCCCACTGGTAAACAAGATATACTTGGTATATTTGATCTGAGAGGGTTTGGAACACAGAATGCAGATCTTAAGTTCCTTACTTTTTTGGTACTGTCCTTTGTAGTTGCTCTTTTACATTTTTTGAATGGTTTATCTCTCCTTGTCTTAGTTTAGGATGATTTAAGTCATAAAGTTTTCTATCTTCTTTCTCTTTTTTCTTTTGTGACTAAACTATGCTGATACAATACTTGTTGTATCACCTTTGTCAAGATAAACTAAACTTTCATGATGCTGATACATCATGAGAAATTATGCTTGAAACTTCAGTGTGAGAAACTTAATGGTGTTCCTCATGGTATTTACTTGTATTTTAGCATATAGCATTTAGCAATTTTCATCAGAACTTGAACAGTTTAAAATTGCACGCTGAGTTCCTTTTATTCATTCTGACACAGTTTGATGTATTCTACTACTATTATCCAAGACGATTGGGTCAGGTTCTTTTTGTTGATGCTCCTTTTGTGTTCAAACCACTGTGGCAGCTTGTCAAACCCATGCTCAAGCAATATGCTTCATTGGTAAGAATTTTGATGCTGTATTAGTTAAGGAGTTAACTGTTTGCTGACTTCTCACATGTATTGTTTCTGTTTGAGTTATAATCGTACATTCAAATGCTAGACTTATATTCTCAGTTTATAGTAAACATAGTTTATTGTAATTTTATTTTGAAGAATTAGACAAGGTTTTGAAGTTATTTCCCCTTTGAATCAGCTCTTCATGGTTGCTACTAATGCCTGTGTTTAGACAGACACACTGAAATAGTATATTTACTGCCTGTAACCTCACTTTTTATGTCTGCTTTTACCCATTATACAGTGAGCCTCTAAGCTAAAGCAAGCATGAAATATCGATATGATTTGGCACCTTTGATGCAATAGTCTTCAGTTTCTCATAACTTTCATTCCATGATTAGTTATTTATGTCATTCAAACTTTTTATGCTTTGCCGTTAATATATTGGACAACATAAGAAGTGGTTGTCTCAAATTCTGATTACATAATATTCATTTTATCTTGAAAGAACAAAAATAGTTACTCCGTATATTGTTTCAGCTGCTTTGATATGTTATCGTCTTATGCTTGTATTTGCAATTTCAAAGGTGAGATTTTGCTCGGCGAAGGTGGTCAGGGAGGAGTATTTTACAGAAGACACACTCCCAGCTAGCTTTAGAAAATGAAGACAGGAGCACTTGTTACACCAATGCTTTTGATATATGGGAAATATCGAAAGATTGGTACTTGATACATAGAAGCTTTGTCCAAGATAACAATGGCAAGCCCAATGTTGGAAACGACTAATGAAAATTGTATTCTAGTCGATTCAAATTTAAATGAACGGGAGACAATCTTTCCTACTGCCCTGTGTTAGAGGTTAGGATCATTTACAACATCAATGATGTATCACAAAAAAAAGCTCATACAATGTATACTTGGCTTGATTCATATACAATAAAGATCACCTTAAAAGCTACTGTTATGATGCTCCCAAGGCTCTTTTCAACACTACAGCTTGTACAGGGCAAGATGTGTAGTAGCCCCAGAATTCTGCTATGAACCAAGTTTGCTATTGAAGTTGAGAAGGGTAGAGGCGAGAGTCCATTATCCACTCAGTTTGGAAGCTGTAAACACCGAGTTTCTCGGTTATCATAAGGGGAAAAGATTACTGCAATGACATTTTAAGGCAAGGTACTTTGTGTCATTTGCAACTAAGCAAAACTATTTTCACACTCTCAGAGCAATTTTGTTGTTTTTACTCCATATGCTTTGGCTTGACACCAATTTCTCTACTTCTTCACAGAAACTTCAGAATGTGATATCACTTCCTCAAGGTTTGAGAAATGAGAATATAGGCAATGCAACTCATTTTCTGATGAGAAGGAAATCTTCATCTTACCTCTCAAGGTCATCTGGAGATGGTGCTCCTTTATGAAACAAAATGGTGTACAGTATTGTATGAAAAGTTATCTGATTTTAAATAAACTACTTCACTGTTAAGATAGTTAGCAAAATATAGAAAGAACCATTATATTTTAAAACAGAAAACACTTAAATTGAAATCAATGGAGTACAAATTATTAAACTGTATATGTTCAATGTATTTTTAATTAATAATTGCACGAAGACACTTAGATTGTACAAAAACGATCATTTGAAGGTACTGTTTGATGAAAATTGCAGTAGAATAATGACGAAATGTAAAGCTTTAGGGGCTAAATCATAAATACACAAGTTGTGAAACCGAGTGATTTAGCAAATAAATTTTAATTAGGGGGCGTTAGTGAAGTTTCCTCAAATAAGTCATAAAATATTATCAGTTCGTCACTGTTGTGAGGAAATGGCAAAGTCAAGCTTGAAGAATGCTTTAATGGTAATCCTTTTGGTGATAACAATTGCGTGTTCAACAAAATTGTGCAAAGCAATCGAATCGCCACAGTACAAAATAGTGCACTCAGAATCAGATTTTGAAATCAGACATTACAGGGAATCGGTATGGATGGCAGCACCCGTCAACGAAATCTCCTTCGAAAAAGCCACCAGAAATGGTTTACACAGGTACCCTTTTCCTCATTCTTTTACTGTTTCTGGATTGGAGTTACCAATAGCTTTTCGAAATTGGAGTTAATGGTTTTTTTTTTGCAGCTTCTAACTTATTGGTGATCCCCAATTTGATCTCTAATCTTTATAAGCTTTTCCTAAGTTATCACCCCCATTTTTCTTACTTGCAGTTTCGTTATAAATAAGCTGCTTACAAGTTTGTAAGTGTCCATCGGAGGAAAACAATTTCTGTGGGATTTGCATCTATCAAAACGAAAATATATAATCAAGAACACATTTTTCTGTCAATATCAAGCTTCCTTCTAGCACCAAAGATGCGGCCCAGTGGTCAATTAGTCGATTGAGAACCATCAAGTCTCATGTTCAAATCAAGTGAGACTACCTTCATATTTTTGGTATAGAAAAGTCTCAAATTCTGGATCTTTCTGTTGTGCATATTGGAGGCAAAAATACTAGGTGATCTCTTTCCATATGTTCAAACCTTGATTGATAGAGTTACCCGGGATCTGTGTAGGTGGGCGATAGCAGGTATCTGTGGAATTAGTTGAAGTGTGCAAAAGCTGGTCTGGACACCGGCTAGAATGGGAGGTAGCAGGTATTCGTGGAATTAGTTGAGGTGGGTCCAAGCTGGTCCGGACACAACTGGCTCAAACACCGGTTATCAAACAAAAAATCATGCTAATATGCTAGAGAGTCTTGGTATAATTTGCGAAAGAGTCTTAGTGTAAGAGGTACTGGACAGATTTATTCATGGATTAAGCACCTTTATAGAGTACTAAAGTCTTTTAAAGTTGATTTGAATCTTGGATTCTTTTCTAACTCACTGTCAACTGTGTTCTATGCTCTTTCTTCTGTTTCTCGAACGATCAGGCTGCTACATCTATTTCTATCTTATATATAACAATAATGGATGGTAGTTTTCACTATTGGATTTTTGGCCAGGGTCTGCTAAGTTATATAGTTTTGTACGAGGTTGGGACTTTAATCATGGTCTTTTGTGGCGACAGACGACTCTAGATGGTTGGTCATTATTAAGCACTGTTTGTCAGATGTGTCATTCTGAAGTCTGAACCAGTTGCTTAATGTTATATGTTACTGAGATTCTTGGCTTACCAGATACATAGGCTTCCAGTAAATGCTAGCAGAGGTACGTTTGTGGCTCTACTAGTGGTGTGTATGAAGATTCGGAGATGTTCTTTTAGTAAATTTAACTCAGTTTTGGTTGCAAGTATGAACAAATACAGTTGAACAGACAAATGCAAAAGAAATTTTCCATGTCTCTGTCTTATATATAAATCAATCAGCTAAGCCTCAATCTCGATTGGGTTGGATCAGCCATATAAATCCTTTGTATTGATTCAGGCTGTTTGTGTGTAGATGAAAACATAGGCACGAACATAGTATTCAGAGAATCTATCATAATTTCACTATTTTTATGTTGTCCAACGACGAACTGCTGCTACCCTACTTTATCTGAATTTGCTACTGGCTCTGGTATAAACAGAGTTCATGTGTTATGTGTAGATGAATTGAAAGCTCACATTTGAATTTCTTATATGTTTGCTCATTGTCGTACAGATTGTTTCAGTTCATCCAAGGTGCAAATTTAAACTTTTCTCGTATCTATATGACAAAGCCAGTTTTGACTAGCATTGTCCCAGGAGCTGGTCCTCTTCACTCATCGGCATACTTTGTTAAATTCTACTTGCCTGATAAGTTCCAGGCTGATCCACCTCTTCCCCTTCCGGAGCTGAACCTTCAACCTGATCCATGGACCAGCCATTGCATTGCTGTTAGGAAGTTTTCCGGATTTGCAAGAGATAGCAACATTGTTAAAGAAGCTGAGAAACTGGCTCTGAGCTTGAGTAGATCTCCATGGGCAAACTCCACTGCTTCTACGAGTGAATATGCTTACTCTATAGCGCAGTATAATTCTCCCTTCCGGATCATTGGGCGTGTCAATGAAGTGTGGGTGGATGTCACTGGATCTCGAGCAAATGATTGTGAATCCAATCCAATTGCTGCATACTGATTATGAGTGTGACCTTGAAGCTTCTTGGATCGTTGTTGTACATCTCCCCTTATAGAGACCAGAGACATGAATGGTTGCTTCTTATGTTCATATATTATCATGCTCGTGTTCTGTAAATTTGGGATTTCATGGAAGTGTGATTAATTCTGTAATTCCCTTGATAAAGAACTTTGACATTACCATGCGTGTTATTCTTGTACGTTATATAACTTCACGTTGTTAATAATGGTGATGGTTGATATTACAGTGATAGACACGATTGTAGCTATTGATAGTGATTGTGACAGTGAAGTTGGTTGATGTTAATGATGATGTTGGTGGTAGTTGACGGTTGTGCTAGTTGAGATGGTTGAGATGAGTGATGGTAAAAATTGTCCGCAATGATGGTAGTGATCACTTATAGTGCTTAAGATTCTAATTCAAGGAAGACTGTCATTAGTCTAGGTATTCTAAATAGAAAATATGACACCAATAACTATGATGGTAGGTGTGGTGGCTCCGAATAATAGTGGTTAACAGTGCTGATTGGTGATTAACAACGATAACGGTCACTGTGATGGCAAAAGTGATTAATGATAGTGATGGATGATTATGGATAAAATAATGATGAAATTATCTATATACAAAATATTATTTAATAATATTAAAACTTTGTTTAATATAATAATAATTAAAATTTATTCGAACTAAATAAATATTTTAATCTTAACATTAACAAATAATTGTTCATATTCATAAACATCAGTTTGGCAGGATCGTTTCGATGTAACTATAGGTTCGTTTACGACTCATATAATCTAAAAGTATCATGATCAGAATCCACAATAACAGTTTCCTCTGTGGTCTTGACAATTTGTTTAAATCTCATTTTTTCAAAAGTACCCATTTGGTATATAACCTTGGGCTGAATTTTAGGATAATCCATTTATTAAGAAGATCTAGTTGTTGAGGCATATCATATTCCTCCTTTCTACTATTTTTAACAGTAGTATGTTTTTTAATGATGTTCATAAAATTAAGATGTGTCGGACCAACAACACCTACTACTACTATCAACATGGCTCTGATACCATCAGTTTGGCAGAATCGCTTCGATGTAACTACATGTTCGTTTACGACTCATATAATCTAAGGATGGAAAGAACTTTTACGGTTCCAACCTAGCCCAAACAATAACCTCAATAATGGCTGACATGGGCCTTACCAGGAACACCGGACTAAGTCAAGTTCTTTCTATCCCTG
>JAJONR010014822.1:0-16790 GCA_029582245.1 Solanum etuberosum
ACACCCCCCCCCCCCCCCCACCTTGTGAAGGAATTTTGATCTTTCAATCGTGGGGAGCATTTGCATCAGGTAACAACCAAACGAGGCCAGGTTTTTGAGTTTATTTCTTATACCTTGCTGATCATGAAAATTCTTCTAGCCTTAAAGAGTTCTTTCCCGGAAATTTCAATTAAGAGCTACTTGAGAGCATTATCAGGATTTACTGCTGTTTTATCTTGTATTTCCGCGCATTCTAAGCAGTTTTTTGGGGGTTCGTCATTCATTTGTAACTTACCATCTTGATTAGAGTCCTGATCAGGAGCGGAGCTAGTGTGCTAAGTATGGGTCTGACAAACCCAATAATTTTTGCTTAGACTTTCGGTGCTCGCTCACTAAGGTGGGGGCGCACTTGCTGGGGCTTATGGAGGTACACTACTTGGGGCATGGCATTACTCATAAGCCAACATTGTATAGAGTTTCATTGTTTTGGGGATATACTTGATGGATGCACATGCTTCCACTTCTATTGCAAACTTCGAATTTGGAATTATCCTTTTATCTTCTATTTTCGTAAATGGAAGATCCAATGAGTCTATTCAATTAGACATTGCTTACCTAGATGTGATACTTGTCCCTTGAAGTCTCCTCGAGTCAAATGAATCGAGGGGGATAGATTGTTGCCATTGTGCCTTGGTCGTCAAAAGAAAGGGGCACGAACAGCCTTAAAGTAATGTTCCATGTCCCAGAGGTCTTCGAGCCTTGGCATTTCGAATCCCGTTGAATGGTTGTGGTTCCGGGACTCAAGTCTGGAGTCGCCAGGTGAGACATTCGGTTCACGGGATTCCAAACCTCTAAAACTAATATGTTGCTTCTTGGTCACTCTCTTGGATTGACGATTCATTGATTGAACACATACTACAAGAATCATGCCTAGAAGCGCGACAAGTCGTTCATCAAGTCCATTGCCAACAACATGATTATGTACCAGGATGACAATTCTCGATTCAACAAACATAACTCGAATTTATGAACAATGCAATTTTGGTTTAACATATATAAAGTGCTATTTTTTTGTCATGCTAAATACAGTATAAGCAATTCCTTTTTTCATTAGGATATTTTCACCATATTCTTCACTCAAACTTTGCTTACTTCAACCTCCTTACCATAGTCAAGAGGAAAAACAAACCGCCAATAAATAAATAAATATGGCCTTGTATAGTCACTTAACGTGGTAAATTTTAATTTTGATCCTCATGATATCGAACTAAACACATTTAATCTTGAATTGATTAATCCCTTTAAAGAGGATGTAAGTTACATTTGAAGTATTTTTAGACTTATATTACCGTTAAACATGAAACAACAATATAAACTTCACATCATATGGATAATTAAGTGATAAAACAATTAACAATCACGATAAAATTGCGATCAAAACTGTCCATTTCAATTATTTGAAAATAAAATAAAATAAAATTTTATCCATGACTTGAAATTTTGCAAAAAGAAAAAGAAAGGAATAAAGTAGCATTTACAAGTCTCGAGGATATCTAAACAAGAAAACCAATAAATTTCACTTGTACAATTTTACCAATGTTTAAACTCTGAATTGAAAATTGTGAATTTCTTCTTTCTTATCCACTTTATCTCTCAACAATGGCGTCGTCTTCTTCTTCTCCATCAGTACTCCCATCTCTTACCTCTACACTCTCTTCTTCTAAACCTGCAATACCCTTCAACTTCAAGGGTTTCACCAAAAGGGTCAACCATCCTGGCCAAATCTTGAAAGCCCAAACTCTAGAATTTTCGGGCTCGTTTTTCGAGGGTGGATTTGGAGGAGGAAATGCTGATGAGCCACCGACTACACCATGGTCGGGTATTTCTGCAGTTGAAGATAAAGAGGAACCGCAGTGTCCACCTGGGTTACGCCCTTATGAAACAATGGTGGTTTTGAGACCCGATATGTCTGAAGATGAAAGACTTGCTCTTACCCAGAAATACGAAGAGGTAACAATGCTTGTTTATGTATTTGGAAATTGATATAACTTGCAAGGGGCTAAGCTCAATTTGGGAGGATTCTAAGTTTTCAATTGCTGATTTGACTGTTTGAGCAATAGAGTTGAAGTTGAGAGTTCTAAAGATTGAATTTTTGAAACTAATATACTGTTTGTTCCCAATTTTTTTGGCGCTTCTTGCTTATTTAGAGTCAATTTGACTGATTTTTGGAGATAAATTGAACTAGACTAATTCATTTTGTACGAGAAAGTATTATAATTCTCTTAGTATCCCGAGGGTCCTCCTGAAACAGCCTCTTTACCTCCACGAGTTAGGTGTATGGTCTGCGTACACTCTACCCCCAAGACTCCATTTGTGAGATTTCACTGAGATATGTTGTTGTTGTTGTAATTCTTTTTGTATCCATATGCTGAAGGCAAAGAATAAATTTTTAATATGTTTGTCGTAGTTCATGAATGAGAAGTGAAAGGTGCCACACATTAGGACTGAAGGAGTAAGTATTTTTATCAGAAGTTGAGCTGCATATAGTATCATTTGATACTCTTCAGCTGATTTCAATGTGAACTGAGGAATAAAGAGAATTATGCTCATTTGAAACAGGGAGATCATTAGGGAAACAGAACAAGTGATTGATATTTGCTTTGACATGATGAAAATTTCTTCCATTCCCCTCTCTTGGCTAAAAAAACTGTTTTTTTCTTTTCTTTTTCTGTTAAGAGGTGGAAGCCTGAAAGCAAAAGAAGTTTCGAGCTTGCAATTGATTTAAGCACAAGATTGTCCAAGAATATACTTCCTTTTTGTTTTTTTGTCTACTCACTAGAATGCCATTCTTTGGAAAAATCTGATACTTGGACCTAACAACAGTCAACAGAGTTTGGGTGCATAATTCAACATTTCGTTATAATTTAAGCTGACATGGACATGGTCTAAGTAAGAAGAAAGTTAGTATCAGCTTCTGCTACAATTTTCATTCTTCTTGTTCCCGTGTAAGAGCTTTCATTTTAATCTTGTTCTTTTTCTCTATCTGCTTTTCGAGTCCAAAAGCCTTGGTCTGATGACTATTATCACCTTATCATTATTCCTTGTGAACATGGATGATAATGGTCTTTTGGTTTGCCCATCTCAGTTTTGATGTAATAGTCGACGTCTATTAGAAAAATAGGCATGTACAAAGCTGCAGAACAATGATAAAATTACTTAAAGTTGATGAAACTCTATTTTCTACATGTTTCATTTACTACTGTAGTTGTTATGTCTTACTTGAGCTGAGGGTCTATCGGAAACAATGTCTCTAGCTTAACTAGGTAGGGGTAAGGCTGCGTACCCACCAACCTCCTCTTATCCCGCATGTGGGATTACACTGAGAATGAATCGACTTAAAGTTGATGAAACTATCTGTCATCTTTCACATACAAATGATTGGAGAAACTTTCATTTTGTTAAATGCCTGATAAACCAGAAGAGAGAAAAAAGTTAAGCATCAGCAGATTTATCTTTGTTCTATGTTTGTTCCAACATTTACTGCATTTCAGCTTGCCTAACAGGTCAATCAAATAGACACACTGGTAAGTGCCAATGTTCCCCATGTTTTGTGTTTTTCTCTTAATCAGCTGCTCCGTCTAACCAACCAAGAAACTCTCTTCAACATGGTATCAGATCAGGCTCTCATTGCCACCATTATTAAAAAAAAGGATTTTCATATGCTTGATTCATAAAAATGGAATCAACCCTCACGTGAAGGGAAATATTAAAAGTATATGACCATCTCATCTAAAAGTCTACATAATAGACTTGTAGTAACTCTGGTATGGATTGAACAATTCTAACTAATATTGTCTCCCATCAATTTCAGTTGCACATGCTATTTGACGATGCAAGTTTTTATCTTTTGTTTTTCTTTCTCTTGGGCAGTTGCTGGTTGCTGGTGGTGGGATGTATGTGGAGGTCTTCAACCGAGGGGTTATTCCACTTGCATACAGCATTAGGAGGAAAAACAAAGCTGGAGAGACAAATACGTACTTGGACGGTATCTACCTCCTGTTCACTTATTTTACTAAACCTGAATCCATTGTAGCCCTTGAGGCAACATTGGTAGCTGATGATGATGTTATCCGATCTTCCACTTTCAAGATTAGGAAAAGAAAATACTAGTTTGGTTAGTTAGTTTAATTTGTGCATCTGTTCAGCTGTAAAAGACGATAACAGAGAGGAGGCAAGTTTTCCTCATCGCGCCTTTCAGATGTTTAAGTAATTACAGTCTTTTTCAAAGTAAAACAGTATCAATTTGTAATATTCTTTTATATTACTGAAAGTTGCCATTACATTCTGCTCAAGTATCCTCCAATTTGGCTCTTAAATATAATAGTAGCATTGTTGAGCACTTGATAGTCCTGTCAAGTCAGATTACCATTTATCTTAATTGTAGAGAATTTTTGACATGAGAAGGTGGACTAATGTAACCCAATGGTGTGGCCTAATGGACAATGAAATGGGTTGAGAAACACCAGGTCGTTTCTTCCGTCCAAGCCTTGATGGAGAGTTATTTAGTACTTGTGCTTGAGCCGAGAGTCTTTTGGAAACAACCTCTCTATCTCCACGAGGTAGTGGTAAGGTCTACGTATACTCTACCCTCCCCAAATCCCAATTAGTGGGATTTCACTGGATATGTTATTGTTGCTTAAGGGAGGTAGCAGGTACCACGTGGAACTAGTTGAGATGTGTGAAAGTTGGACTGATCTCATAGTTCACGATTTTCCCTTCCCTCTCTTTAACATATTGGTTTAACACCACGCAGGCAGCTGGTACCTTCCCAACTTCTTCATCAACTAACCTGCCAATTCAACATATTGTTACCGACATTTTTGCCTGAACATGAGTTTTGACTTCCCCTCCGGGGAGGAGGAGGGGATCGTTGTAGCTACTAGCTCGCTTCCTTTAAAACCTTTGTCTTTCGCTGGGGCTTATACTTCATCAATGTCCTTTTAAGTTTGGTGATTGGTTTGTATATTGGACAGTTTTAGGACCAACTATTGGTCAACATTTTCTTGCTTTTTGTTACTTCCAAAAGCAAGGCTGACCATTTTTGTGGGTTATGATTTAGACATTTGGTTCAAAATTTTGTATTGATTGCATTAAGACAAGAGTGTTGGCTTCCACCTTAACATATATGTCATAAAATAGTCATTTTATGTTGATTGCTAAGAATTTTTCTAAAGTCAGATTACTTTATATACTAGATAAGTTTAATAAAAATATGATATTTTTTTTTGCTTTATGGAAAATCTTGAGAATCTGATTTAATGGTGTAGTTTGAGGATGACCACATTTCCCACTTTGATAGAAAGATTAGGGAAATTATGAGAATCTTTTTCCACCCCCACAAACAATAAACATGAGTTTATTCCAAGAAAATGCCCACATTAAGTGAGATTGCATCTTTGTAAAGTTGTTGGAAAAGGATAAGTTATAAATTTAAAACTAGTAAATGGAGACATAAAGAGCAAATACTAGTAAATGGAGACATAAAAAAAGGAGCAAGTTGGTTATATCCAAAGGTGTTAAGTTTAACTATTACTAAAGTAGGATGAAAATCATAAAAAAAATTAGATATTCAATGACTTTTCCTCGATTATCTAAATCATAGTGGATGGAATATCAATTCTCGTATTCTTAAGTCTTGATAAGTAAAATTATCTGATACTTGTATTGGAGCATACATGGAGATAGCCTCCCACTTGTCTAGATAATCGAGCTGGCTAACCTGCAACAAAAGATTTTCAGTTATTAAGATTTAGAAACCCTATGCTATTCAAAGAGAGAGATATAATAAATCCTCTTCATGGAAATTCTACATTCACCACTAAATGCAAGTAGCAGTTATTCAATAAAATTTGTGTAAAGATAGTAAGTATTCAACAAAATAATCGAAATTTACACAAGTTGATTTAGACACTCCGTTATCAATAGTAGAGTCAAATTTACCTTAGGGTATAGAGAAGATATCTCTCAACAATAATTTGCTAATTTAAATTAGTTAATTAATGTAAGTGATCATCCCGTCATCAACGGCTAATGCTCATTACCAGGAAACAAGATCTTCCACTAATGCATATAAGTCTCTTAACAATTGGTAAACTTGTCTTCATATGTGTAAAGTTGAATTACTTTATGATCACATGATTAAATTGAATCCTTTTTTCTTAATCCTTTGGCTTGACTTAAAGGTCAATCTCCTAGACTACTAGTGTTCTTTTACCTTTTTGGAATACGGTAATGTTAGCGTCAGTTTACGCACATTTCAATTATTTTATCTAATATTTGTTATCTTTTTTCACTAAGTTATATCAAGTTATCTATCCATCAACCTAAAGGTAGTTTAACTATGTTAAATATTCTAAAATCTACATGAATATAGTAAAAATGGTTATAAAATTCTATTTAATTTGGAATTAAAACATAGTTATTTTTTTATTATTATTATTATTTGAGAATATCCCTTGCTTTGGTGGATGGAGAGTGCAAATATGATATGACATTTCAAGAGTTATGGATGGACCCCTTTTTATGGTAATCAACAAGTGATAGGAGCATATGAATAAATGCATGTTGTAGGGGCAACTATAGTATAGTACTAGTACTAAAAATATATTGCTAGGTATTTTCTAGATAAGAAGAAGTTCATTTATGTGAGAAAAAAAACACTTTTGAGTGTAGTTTGTGGGAGAACCACTCATTTTGTTGATGCCAAACAGAATAAATTTCAAATGTTTAGATTAGAATTTAGATAAAAATAAATAATTTATTTTCATGTGACACTTTTAGAGAAAAAACAAGTATTTCTGAGAAGCAAGTAGCTTTTTAAAAGGAATTTAATCAAGCACAAAATGTTATTTTAATTAATTAGTTAAATATAAATTACTACTGTTCAAAAGTACATTTTCAATATTCTGTAAGCTTGGCCAAACCAAATTCCTTTTTTCACCAAAATTAAAACTAACTATCTCAATTTTTTGAATTAAACATTTTAAAATAAATAAAAAAACGTTTTAGATTTCCGAGAAGCTTGACCAAACGAGCTAATAACTTCATATAAGAAAGGCTTTTTTATCTTCCATTTCCAATGAGATTTTGAAAGGTGTCATGAGGTAAGTCAGGCTTATCTGATCAGTGCTCACCACCTTAATGACTATCTAATGAAGTTGATTGATTATCAAACTTTCTAAAAAAATCATAAATAAATAAAACTTGTTTTGTGTGGGAGTCTTGTCAAAAGTGAAAAGACTAGCAAGAAAGAGAGATATTTGTATTTACTTTAGTGAAAAGCGTAAAGATAATAATTTATTTATATCTATATCTTAATTTCACCCTTTGTTATACTTAAGAACTATTTATACCTTTATCCTTCGTTATACTTAAGAACTATTTATATCTTTATCGTTAGTAAGTATTGTATTTGTTTTTTATCCTAACAAAGTTCTAATTTGAAGTATAATAGATGTGAAGTAGAGGGTAAGTCTTAACCTTTTAATCAAAATATTTTAACACTTAAAATTTACTTTATCTTGAATTCTATTAGAAATAAAGTCATAAATTATGAGACGACTGGCTAACAAATGTAACATTAGGTAAAATTAAGATAATTTGAACACTGCAATCCTATGATTTTCAAATGATATATTGATAAGGTAAGTGACAGTTTATAATTATCATTATTTATCTGTTCCCAATGGGAGAAACTATGATTGAATCTTATGCTAAAAAAATAAAAAAAGATAAACATGAAAGAGTGGAATGAGGGACCTTTTCTTTTTTATCTTTTTATATGTTTAAAAAAATCTTAGTGGCAAGTTATGAACAAGTCACATCAATTAAAAAGTGTAAATAAAGTAATCATACAATTTTCATCACTTAATTTGATTCCAAAAAAGCACTTCACATTTTTTAAATCTCAATTAAAATCCAAAAATTAAAACCTTTTTTCCACCTTTTTTCCATTTTCTTGATCTTGATTTGTATATAAAAGCTATAAGCTAAGGTTTCTGTATACATATTAAGCTTATAACTTATAATCTTTCTTCTTCTTTTTTCATTAAACTTAGTTTTAAGTGTCTAATTATTATTATTTTCAATGGTGGTACCTGAATCTCCTAGTCCACCTCATTTGTATCCTCAAGCACTTCAACTTAAACTTTATCAAGCTTTCATTTTTTCAATTCCAATACTTTTTTCTATAATCTTGTTTCTTTTGTTTTACTTGTTTTATCTCAAAAGAAGAGCTTCTATTGGATCTAATTCCCCTCTTGTAATACTTCCAAGAAGTTCAAATCAAGTTATTATTCATGTTAGTTTCTCTTCTTGATTTTTTTTACTGCTCAGACTCTTCAAAAATATCAACTGGTGTGTGTTGGATCCTCTGAAAGTAGTAGTGTTATCTTTTGGAGGATGTAACATGCGTAAAGGAGCTTTTTGGAGAGTCTGAACAACGTAATTTTGAATTTTCATGTTTTTTTTAAGAAACCATGAAAAGTTTGCTAATAGTTTTCTTGTTTTGTAGGGTGATGTAGATGTAAAGGGGATGCTCAAGAATTATAAGCTTCCTGTTATACTATTTGATGAAGATTCAATGATGAAGGATTCTCAGTAAGTTAAATTTTTGTTTGTGTTACTTGTCAAATTCATGTTTTTTTCGTCCGTCCGTCCGTCGTCTGAAGTGGTCCGTCAAGTCCTCTTTAGGATAGTCAAAATTAAAGGAGGATTCTCTTGTCTTTTTTTTTCCGAGAGTGAGTCTGACATCTATTTCATAGTAATCACGAAAAGCATGTCCTATGTGTCACGGGCAAGCACCAATTTTTTTACTTTTTGGTGGGGTGGAGGGCTTTTGTGCGCTACCTTTTTACCTTGATTGATGTTCCATATCATTTTCCGCTTGTTCTATAAAAAAACTAAGTGCCTATCAGTTAGTTCCATGAAAGCAGATGTGGGGTCTAACTATAACTTCATTTCAATCTCGATATTGTTGGGGTTGGTCTCGAAAAAAGCTATTGCCCCTGAAATCTATGTGGAAAAAAAAACAGAACTAGTTATGCTAACAGGTCTACTTCAAGAATTCTGTTTTACTTGTCATTCTATACTAAAATGAAACGGAGAGGATTCATATATATAGTCGACCCTAACTAGTTTGGAACTGAGACGTTGTTGTTGTATTGTTATTTACTAACATTACGACGAAAAATTTCACAGGTGTTGTGTTTGTTTGGGAGAATTTGAGATCAAAGAGGAGTTACACCAGCTACCTTCTTGTAAGCACATTTTTCATGTTGAATGCATACGCCATTGGCTTCGTTCAAACTTCTCTTGTCCACTCTGTCGATGCCATGTCCTTGTTACCAACAAAAATCCGCAACCTCTACAACAACCACCTTCTAATAACAACCCTCCGAGTGTCATCGAGGAGGAGAGGGAACAACACGATATAACGGTTAGTAGGGAGGAGTATGAGCAACATGTGGTGGTGATAGTTGAAGAATTGTCTAGTGCTAGTAGTTCATCATCTTGCATTGTTGACAATATTGAGAGAGATTTTTCAAATGTAGAAACTCATGTTATCAACATTGATAAGGCTCCTGACACATGAATGTCAATAGCAGACAAAATTGTAACGATATAGAGAAGATCTGTGTGGTCCCTGCACAAAGATGACTCACACAAATCGAGAAATGGTCCAAGTCTTCCATTTAAAGAAAAGGGGAATTTGAAGGACTGCCTAGTTTTGTTGCATTTCTTGAAGTTTGTAAGGCACACAAAAGTGTTGCATATTGGAGTATATATGGTTTATAGATAGAACTTTAGAATGACATTAAATATGACAATCTTTTTTTAGTTTTGATAAGACATATGACCGACAGAATAAAATTGAAATTTTGTTTGAACACGGACGAAAAAAGAGTTTGAGGATATAGAAGATCAAAATTTGAAAAAAATTACTAATTAATCTCCAAAATACAAGACTTGATTCACATACACTAAATATAAAGAATTACAACATTATATAAGATCTCCATAATCCATTTATTCTTGAATATTTCAACTAAATCTAATATTACTTCTTAACTAAACGAGGCAATAAGACTACAAGAACAATAACAAAAAGTCCCAAAGTTAAAAAAAACTAAACTTGCTATTACATATTTCCTAGAAGAAAAGCAAATGCCATATAGAGAGTACAAGCAAGAAATGTTGAGAAAATAGTGACCCTTGTAGGCATTCTCCCTTTATCACTTCTCAAAACCATAGCTTCATAAATTGGCAAACAATTTATAACAACAAAACCAGCAATAAACATTTGGATAAATATTCCATCCAAATTTTGATCACCCTTGATAATTTGTGCTAATGATTTGAGAAATGCTACTAAATTGATGATTGATGTTGTTGCTAGCATCACAAACATAGGCGAAACAACCCCAAACTCGAAAATCCCTTGACGATACCTTTTACCTTGGTCATTATCGACTACTTTGTTTGTTACGTTGAACCCTTGTGTCGATATGCCCAAGTGTTTAGTTAAATACTCAATTGTTCCAAATAGGAAAGATGTTAATCCCCTTATCATCCACATTCTTTGGTCACTCCACCACCTTTTAAATGTCCCTTCATTAGACATAAAAACCAAACAATCTTGTCCATACGCTCCGAGGAACATGAAAACATATAAGAAAAACCAAGGGTCTGAAACCTGAAATCGATATAAAAAGAACATTAAACCTTCAAAAAAAATTTTTACACTTTTTATTCATTTGCTTGTCAATATCCACAAATTTACCATAAGATTAGTCGTTCCACCACTTAATTAGTCATGTGCTATGCTCTATATATATATAGTGTTACTTTGTATATGACGATAATATAATATATTTTCTACATCAAAGGGAACCGAAACACATAACTTAATTAATTGAACGTTAAATATGCTGAGTCATGTATCAAAAGGACCAAAATGAATTGGTGCATACCTTTGGAAAGATGGTAACCCCATTGAGAAGAGTAAGTTGAGGGATGAAGGCATATAGAGTAAGTGGTATTGACCAAATGGGCGAGAATGCATAGTGAGTATAACAATGGGCCATAACAAGGCCCATGGACTGAACCCCAAAAGTTAATGGGCTATATTTTGAGAGAGCAACTTCAAGAAGGCCCACATTCCATCTCTTGTTTTGGCTGACCACATCATAGAGAGAAATTGGTTTATCTCCTAAAAATGCAGGCCTTTTAGGATTGCAAAATACTGATTTCCAGCCTTCACATTGAAGTCTATAACCTGTGTAGTAATCCTCAACAAGTGATCCATACCTAAACCCCATCTGCATAATTTTGAAATTGTTACTTTGTAGCAAAGGAGATTTAATATAGGGATTTTATCGCCGGACTCACTGTTTACTTTTTCTATCTGGTATACATAGATTATACATGATTATATACATACTATATACACATATTATACATGATTTTATACATGTATTATACATCAGATTGACATTTTTTTTTGTGGCAACGATAATCAGAAAGTTCGAAATGATTGTATTGTTGGTTCAATTATACACCACATTTACTATGTTGTCTTCAGTTCTAGCAACTTTTTCATGGCAACATGATCTAACATATGTGGCAAGTACGATCTGATTGCCACGAAAAAGTTGCTAGTGCAACTATACTCATGTTGCCTCAAGTGCCAACAATTTTTTCGTTGGAATTAGTTCGAATATACCATGTATACTAGATATATCACGTGGCAAATTCAAACCAATTGCCACGAAAAAGAAGTTGCTAGTGCAATTATAAAGCTCACCTTGGAACCCCAATTACTTTCATTCTCATAGTTGCAACTTGCTACATAATGGGCTCGCCGCAAGATTTCTTGGGCCTTAATGGGCTTATTCACAACATGATCCGGAAACAGTTCTGGAATTTCTGGCTGCTCAAACGAAGATGGAGTCCCGAAAAAAGCCCGACGACGAAAAAAACATCCAGTTCCAACATAATTAGGCCCATTAAGCCCATCCATGCCTATTGGATTAGTAAAAAACAGGCCTTTTATCTCACTTGCATAAATATCTGCTTCGTTAAGCCCATGAAAAGTTTGAGGAAACTGAACGTAGGCTAAATTGGGCCATAATGTTTGGTCCAAGAAGTAACATAAAGCCCGTTGAGGTGTTGATGGATCATTAGAGTACATATCACAATCAAGTGTCAATATTATTGGTGCATTTGTCATAATTCCCGATACTCGAAGCTATCACAAGAAGAAATTAATAATCAATTCGATAATATTTTAGGGGAAAGAGGCAAATATATTCCTCGATTTTTCTATTTAGAATGTATATATATATATATCGTTCGTTGAAACAAATGGTGTATATATACCCTCACTGCTAACGATGGATATATCCACTCTATATCTCAAATCAAGTTGAGAGATATATTTTCCCTTTTTCTTTAATTTTATTAAAAGATATTTAGATTTTACTTACCAATGCATTGAGGGCACCTGCTTTAAAATGATGAGGGGAACTCTTGTTTTTTTCTCTTGAAAGATAGATAAGATTTGGCATCCCATGACTTGTTATGTCTTTATCTTTGCCACTTTCTAACAAAACCTACACCAACCAATTTGATAAAAGGATAAGTTAAATAGATGATATTACCAAATTAATAACCACACATATGATCTTAAATAGACACGTCTATAATTAACACTACAAAAAAACTGTGAATTACATGAGGATTTTCCTGGGAATAAGTATGAAAATTTGCAGAAAAATAAGTTTTCTGCGGATTTTCATACTAATTCTCAAGAAAATCCCCATATAATTTACACTTTTTTTGTAGTGTAAAGGCAAATTAGACTCTTTGGAAACATGTGTTAAGCCTTTTTAATTAATAGCTAATTAGTATTTTTTGTACTTTTTATTGTGATACATTTTAAAATCGTATAAGTGTAGAATTCAAACAAACAATATCACTAAGTGGATTGGACTGTTACGGATGATTTTCAACCAGTACTCCTTTAGATGAATCCTACATTTTTACGATGATGGTGCATGGGGCAAATCTTAACGAAGGCACCGAATCTCTAAGGGAAATATATGTGATATCCTAAACAAGTCTCATATTGACGTATTTTAGAATCATATAGAATTAAGTTCAAAATGATAATATCACGAGTCAATTGAACAGTTACGATGTATATATTTACCTGAATAATAGAAGGATGATTATGACGAGTAAATCCAAGCGTCCAATATTTGGTAAAAGTTTGAAGCTCTTCCTCATTGTTAATATAATCTTCATCCACTTTTCCCCTCTCAATCATTTCTTCTATCCTTTTCTTCATGTTTTCATACATCAACTACACATATAATATAAATTACATAAAATTTGAATTCGATTTGAAAATAAGATAAATAATAGAAAAAGTTTTTCCTTGATAATAGCTTGAGTCACGCTGAAAAATAAGTGAAAATATTACTATTTTCTAATATCAAAGTTCTATCACGTACATACATAAGGAAAAAAATAATTTTATTTTTGTTATATAACACACGATAAGATTCTAGCATAATAGTAAAAAGGCTTTATGACTTCTTTAAAATAATATAAGGTGTCCTTATAAGAGTTGTTGCAATATTATTGGCAAAATTAATTAGTCAAATACATTATAACAAAAAATGAAACATGACATATGAGCATATAATATATACTAGTTTAGTTATTTTGAGACTTTTAAATGAATAATGATAAATTAAAGAAAATATCTGTTTTTTTGTCTTAGATATAACGTTAGAAGGATTGAATTCAAAAATAAAATGACAAATCAATATATACATGAAATATATTCAGATAATTGATGAAATTAACTCAGGCCAGATACTAGTCAATCAAATTGCTAGTTGCTTTTCTTGTGTAAATATATTTTAAAATATTGATTAAAATATGGTATAATTTGAATCTCAAAAGAACGAAAATATACAAAAATAAAATATTCTATTCGTGAATCATGATTTCCCTTGGCAAGAATCATGATTTCCTATCACAAATTATATCTAATTAAATCGATAAGGAAATGGGTTTATAAAGATTTTATATACTTTTTACTATATCATATGTCACTAATCCTTATGTTTCAATTTCCGTAATACTTTTATTTTTTCGAGACTTAAACTATGTGAACTTTAATAAATATTTCTATAAAATATATTCTCGTCATATTGACATGAGAAAAATTACAACTTATTATATTATTCGTATAGATTTTGAATATCTTGTAAATTTGAATTATTAATTTAATCAAATTCAATTTAAATTCATAAATTAGACAAATGAACTTCCGGTCATCGAAAACTACCACATATATATTAATTTGGGACCCTACATACTATAGAAAAGACTATATAATATAACTAAAAATAATATTTATAGTGGACCATAATCGATCGTACGAAACCTATATGTCCCTTTATCAATAATTGTTATAGACAACAAATTTATTACACATGCATGCTTACAGAAATAACAGTGCCAAAAATCTCGCTATTTGTTAGGATTTTTTCCTGATTTTCTTATTTTATTTGAAATTATTTGTTTTTTTTTAAGGAAAAAATCAAAATATTACCATAAATGTTTCAACTTTTTTTTTAAAGGAAAATATAATTTTCTTCAATATTTGGTTTATTCTTTCCTAGAGAAAAAAGTTTGGAGATCTATAAATTGAAGATCCTTATTTTCATAATTCTCGTAGTAGAATACAATAGCATCCACAATATAGTCATTTAGAGAGTTTTATTTATGGGAGATTTTCTCCCAATATATTTATGTTTTTTAATATTACTTTTATAATATATAGGTTGCTTGGCTAAACTATATAAATAATATGTTTTTAATATACTTTTATTTGTCGTCTAATTTATTAACGATATGATTTGCAATCGTAAGTTTCTGCATGACGCCCTAATCACTTTCGAACCCAACACTATGTTGCTCAAATTCTTAAAAATATCATATCGAAGTAGTAATAATATATTTTTGAAGGAATATCCAACATATATTTTTGAAAAATCCAAACATTATAATCATGATTTAGTAATATTGAAAATCAACTAATTGTCTATTATTAATTTAAAAAAATCACTAACGTTAGACGTTCTGTTTAGTGATATAAATTGACGGAAAAAAACATACCTTGATTTTCTCTGTCTCAGAATTTTCTGTGTAATTAGAATTGAAATATGCATCTGGACACCTTTGAATGATTTTATTTTCCCTACAAAAAGGCAACCAATATACAGCAAATTTTGCAGCTTCCATAAAAGCAAATAACGTAAGTTCCGATCCTCCATCGTCCGATACATAAATTGATATTTTTTCGATCGGATTATAATCGTAGGCCATAACTGATAACGCCGTGTTAATGACGTTTAACGGTGGCTCCTTATAAGGATCTGCCGTACAAATAAATATATCGAGTGCTGGAAAATTATTAATTTCATTACTAAAGTTTTTTGTTATTTTTTCGGGATATTGTTGACGTGTTAGTGGACGCATACGAAAAGGTTGAATGGTTGTCCACATGAAGGCTAAGATTAAATCTGAAATTAAAATGGAAAATGATATGGAGAAAGTTATAAAGGAATTTGTGGAATTTAGGAGGTTTAGTATATGGTTATAGAAAAGAAATAGGATGGCAAAAAGGAAAATAAGTGCAAATGCGCGGTTGAGGATGTGGTGTAGTGGATTCACCTCGACGGAGTGAAGACCGCCGGTGTTAATGGTGGTGGTTGTGGTGGTGGCGGCGGAGGTGGTGGTGGTTTCCATTTTTGCTTGAAGTGTGTTTTTAGAGTAGATGATGGAGTGATAGATTATTATGGTGAGAGGAATGCTATATATAGGAAGGATTCCAAAATACTCCTTCAAGTTTATTTTCACGTGTTCATTATATTAAAAATATATTTTTCACTTTTATTTATTATTTTTGCCGTATCTAGATTGAGAAAAACATATTTTCATTCTATATATAAAATCTCCATACTCCTTTTATTCTTGAATATTTCAACTAAATCTAATATTGCTTCTTAACTAAACTAAGTAATAAGACTACAAGAACAATAACAAAAAGTCCCAAAGTTAAAAAAAAAAACTTTGCTATTACATATTTCCTAGAAGAAAAGCAAATGTCATATAGAGAGTACAAGCAAGAAATGTTGAGAAAATAGTGACCCTTGTAGGCATTCTTCCTTTATCACTTCTCAAAACCATAGATTCATAAATTGGCAAACAATTTATAACAACAAAACCAGCAATAAACATTTGGATAAATATTCCATCCAAATTTTGATCACCCTTGATAATTTGTGCTAATGATTTGAGAAATGCTACTAAATTGATGATTGATGTTGTTGCTAGCATCACAAACATAGGCGAAATAACCCCAAACTCGAAAATCCCTTGACGATACCTTTTACCTTGGTCATTATCGACTACTTTGTTTGTTACGTTGAACCCTTGTGTCGATATGCCCAAGTGTTTAGTTAAATACTCAATTGTTCCAAATAGGAAAGATGTTAATCCCCTTATCATCCACATTCTTTGGTCACTCCACCACCTTTTAAATGTCCCTTCATTAGACATAAAAACCAAACAATCTTGTCCATACGCTCCGAGGAACATGAAAACATATAAGAAAAACCAAGGGTCTGAAACCTGAAATCGATATAAAAAGAACATTAAACCTTCAAAAAAAA
>JAJONR010014823.1:0-14824 GCA_029582245.1 Solanum etuberosum
ATTACATAATTTATTCAGTTTCTATACAAAATTGATATTTGAGCTCTCTTGTGTATTTATTATTTCTAATTTTTAATGTAAATTTTTTACGAAATATTAATTTTCATGCCTTTCATATGAAAGTTTTGTGTAGATATATAACAAAAAGTTTAGGCTATTAATTTTATCAATTAAACAAATTGATATGCTCATATTTTAAAGTAATAATTGTGAAAAATTAAATTATAAACAAGAAAAATTATATGAACTCTAAATTTATATAGTTAAATAAATATATAAACGTAAATAGTATTATATAAAAGAAAATATTAGTGAAATAACATAAATAATTTAAAACACCCAAAAATGAGATAGCAACGTATATAAAATTGGCGCATAAAGAAATTGTGTTGTTCCAAGGAAAAATTATAATTCTCTTCTTATTTTTCTTGAAACTAATTTAATTCTATTGTTTTTTTCTGTTTGATTTTTTCATATATATATTTTAGTATTGCAATTTCTTAATTTTTTTATATCAATTAATATAGAATAATATGACCGCGCGAAGCGCGGTTTGATTAACTGGTTAACAATAAGGGAGTACCTTGATGTGAACAACTTCTCCATCCTCAATTACCAAGACCTTTTTAGTATGTTCAACCAAAGCATTGGCATCACTGGACAAGAATAATTCCTTTGGTTGCCCATTGCTTGAAGGAAATTTAGCATCACTAAATGATGATCCTGATGAGGCCTTTTCTTCCAAGTCCTGGAATCAAAGAATTTTAGACACTTGTTAACCTGTGAGCCTATGGATTGCACAGTCAAGTAAATTTCTTCCAATGACCAGTTAGGTGAAAATATATCCAATACGAATGGAAGATCCAAAATGGATCAATAACAGTCAGCTCTACATAATGAAACCATAGGATGATAGCCTAATCCAAGATAAGTCAAACTTGTATACGAGTTTGTACATACAGAAGCTGATATAAGTATTTTATACTACAGGCTGATTTTCATTTTATTGAATAGTCACACACCACTCTTGCAGTTCTGTGGTTAAAAGGCAGGAGAGGTCATAAGCTAGATTTCTTCTGGTAAAATGTGAGACTGATACAAAGCAAAAAACGAACTTGTGAGGATCAGACTATACTCTCAATTTTGTGTGATAACCCGAAGATGTTTTGCATATCCATACTGGTTGAACAAAACAAGAGGGTAGCAGCTGTATAAGAGACATAAGATCCAAGCCATTAACAATAGAGGTGTAATCCAGAAAAGTTCCAATTTGACAACCGCCAAATAATGTATCTATTTTGTAAACAGAAACTCTTATCAAATACAAGATCCAAGCCATGAAAAATAGTGGTCTAATCTAGAAAATTTCCAAATTGACAAGCACTGAATAATGCATCTTTTTTGTTGACAGAAACTCTTATCAAAGGGGATGTAAAAGATTTAGATCAGCCACATATCAGATTCATCCATTGTACAAGTTAACTTACTTTTACACCAAGAAGAAGTGGACTACCACGTTTGCAAGCAATCAACTCATTTGGGTAGTGTCGACTTTTAAATGTGAGAGCATAGGCTCCTTCCAGATGCCTTATTACCTCAAGCACAACTTGACTGAATGTCACACTCTGATCACCTGAGACAATAGTCTAACAGTTAATCTACTGGTAAACCGTGTCAAGATTTTTATGCTCTATGAGGAAAAAAAACAAACTAAACTAGGAAAGGCATTCCAGAATCTCCAGCAAAAACAGTTGAGAAGCTGGCTAAAAGGCAACTGCATTCATTTATCAGAATAAGATAACCAAAGATCTCTGAAGCTATTCAGTCATCAGGTGCAGTTGCGAAAAAAAGCTTCTCAAACTCCCAAGTAGCTTCATTGAGAGAGAGCACAGAACTTCTACAGGCCAATAAATCAACCAACAAACTCTGCACGGACTTGATTTATAGAAAGGGAATGGTCAAGGAAAAGCAAAGAATGATATATTTATCCTTGATGCATTCAGGTGACTGATATATGAAATAGCATCTGTGAAGAATAATTAACGGAGAAATCCAATGAGTTGAATCATTGGAAAAGACGGGCACAAGAGAGACAAATTACAAAATGGAGATATTACAGCTGGCTAATTCTGACTAATATGGAGAATAAAAATGATAGATCATCCACTTGGTAAAAGCAAGATAGATAGAACTGATAGTTCAAAGAATTAACATCATATCATGATCAATGAATACTGTGCAGTTAAATACATAAATTTGAACTCTAGAGATATTTAATTATGTCATTAGCAGAAAGTTTAGACTAAATCAAGATGGACAAGATATAATTAAAAAGTAAAAAGAAAGAAGAAGAAGCCAAGTAAAATTTGGGGCACAAAGAGTCAATGACTACATTGATACCAAACATTGCAAGATCTCTCTATGACAAAAACTATTCCATAGCTATGAAAGGCTTTAATTAATGGGGAGGTAAGGAAGAAGATTCAAGTATAGCAAGATTACTTTAAAGTATGCACCACAAAGAAGCAAATTTACCATCTTGCAAGAGAGAAAACCCCCAAGAATAAAGATAGTGGATTCAAGAGTTAAAATTTGCTACTAGAAATTTGATGCTATAAAAATTTATTGTGAAAGGAAACAGCAGAGACAATTTATTACTGATTTATAGAACAGGAGAACCCATTATAGTGGTGTCCAAGCTAGATTGTACAACCCATTCATTAATTTGTCACTTTTTCTTTGAGCAAAGAAGCAAATTTACCATCTTGCAAGAGAAAAGACGCCCAAGAATAAAGATAGTGCATTCAAGAGTTACTGCTACTTGAAACTTGATGCTATAATAATTAATTGTGAAAAAGGAAACAGCAGAGCCAATTTAATACTAAATTATAGAAACAGGAGAACCCATTCAATAAATTTATCACTTTTTCTTTGAGAGTTTAACTGATATTATTAATTTTTTTAATTTTTAAGACTGTGACATCTGAGTTGTCGTGTAAGTCCTGTGTAGTGTATGTTTAGTTCTGTATTAGGTATCTACAGGGTTTAGCCCTTAGCTGTAAACAGTGGCTGCTTTATTAATTTCATGGTGTATTCTCTTTTCATGTACTTTCTGGTTCCAGGACTTTAGCCGCCTTTGATCTTTATTACTAGCAAATACTCTTCCTCTACATCGTAGCTTTGTTACTGTCTGGCTGCAGATTTCTTCGCTGTGTATAATCACCAACCCTAGACAGATAACCACAGATTGCTAATGATCTACTCAGAAGTTCATTTAAAGATGTACCTAGAGAGAAATGTGCTTTGAAGCAAACATTGAAACCCAGGGAACACAACAATGAGTGGCCATGCTATTCCCAGATATCATGGTCAAGGGAGCAGAAGGGAAAAGGAGGACTAGCTGAGAAGAGTTGGAAGTATGTATTCCGAGGAGTCAACTGGATGTAACAATGTACTTACCTTCTTCATTAGCTTTATCAAAGATAAATTTTGCAAGCTTCGGAATTACTTCTGTGTCTGTTTCAGACTCAAAGGTGAAACCATGTCGGAGAAGGGTCTCTTTCAATACCTGGAGAATCAAAAGACCGCGAAATGTAAGTACATCATACACAAGAACCTAATGCAGATAAAACTGATCAAGAAATACCTATATGCATAAGAGAATGGAAATGACTGAGACATGACATAACCAAAGGTGCCTACTTATTTTATTTTAGGACTTTGCAGTTCCGTACAAAAAAAAATGAAAAGAGGAACTTCAAAACAACATATTAGATCAAAATAAGAGACTTCAAGTAACCAAATCTAACATATCAAATGATCAGTACCAAAACTCCTACAGCAGATATCTTTCAAGTCCAAACTCATTTCTCAGTTAGGACGAAAAATAAATGTGTGCAGCTCAATGAAAGGAAAACCAAAATTTTCCCATAGACAGAAAATAGCAGCCAAAAACAATGTGGGCAAATCGCCAGTAAATGAAAGAAAACAATTAGATCCTGGTGGAAATAAATATAAAACTGTAGTTAGCACACTATTAAGTTATATCGGATTCTGTCTGGCAAGAACGCTTAGCACCATGATCCAGAGACTTCTCAGGTTGTGGTTATATAATGTAACCAGTCTAAGAAGTCCACTTTCTTGTACAAATCCTGTAAACTAACAGCAGTAAGGTCCAGGAAAGATCAGACAATATGGTAACTGTTCTTCCTAAAGAATTAAACCTCTGATACTCTCTTCATCTCCAGAAGTTGCTTAAGTAAGGATGTCACATAGTAACGAATCTAACTGGCAGCTGTCATCAGTTGGTTTAGTATGGATAATAGAGCTTCCCCACAATAATAAGACTCACATGACTAATCTGGACGGACTTTCCAAATTAAGAAAAGGTATTTAATGGTGAGTATATGACCTTGCCCATGGTGCTGTATCATGGCCTTCACCAAAAAACCAGAGTAAGTAATCTGTTGATGGGAAAAAGCTGGAAAGTAGATTAACTAAGGAACCAGGACATATTGCCAGAATATAATAATATATCCACCTAGTGCATTTTTCTCTGGGCTGCATGATGCCATGATCTACAAGGGATATTCTTCACTAGCAGAAAGTACCATTCTTTCCTTCCAACTGCTTTCTGCCAATAACTATCCCATACTTTCATGTATCAGTTTCTCTTCTACTAACTAAATTCAGATGATGCAGAACGCAAAAGTATATGAACATGTACAGTAACTGACCAATAACTTCAAAATTATCAAGAATGGATTAGTGCCTCTTTCAACTTCATTATTTCTTTTTCCCTTTTTTATTTTTTTTTATTTTTGATAAGTAATGCCTCTTTCAACTTCGTACATTCATACAGTTGGTAATTTCAAATGTTCAACATGATAACTCTAAATTTTAACAGCAAACAGATTTTAAATGAAAATGCTAACAAAGTTGGGCTAGACAAGATAAGGTCAGCACACAAAGAAATTCAAGGTAACAATACATTAGTCAACTCGGATATAGTTCCTCTAATATAACTTTCAAGAGAATCTTTCAGGATTCAGACATAAACACCATATTCTTTGATGAAGACATAAACACCATATTCTAAAAGGTGAATTACTAAGAATATGGGACATATAGCAAAAACAGTATAAACAATAATCTTACAGATGCACAATAAGCAAATGATTATCATTTGACACACCATTCTACTGAATAGAAAGTGATTAGAAACCACAAATTAACCATCCAGAGGATATTCGGCCTCTGAAAATGAGAGTAACCAATAAGCAACTGAACTAATAACAGAATGTAAAGAATGTCATGAGATCAGTTAGGAACCTCATAATTGGTGATAATACCATTGTGCACAACTAAAAAGTCATTTCCAGCACCAGAACTTTGAGGATGACTATTCTTAGGAGCAGGCTCCCCATGTGTGGCCCACCGGGTGTGTGATATTCCAGCATGAACAGAAAATGATTCTTCGAGATTCAAATCTGTAGCAGCAACATCTGAACAAGTGAAGTCAATGTTAGAGTCAGAAAATGATACTCGATCACTGGAATTTTAAGTGTAAATGTAAAACCAGACGCAAATAAGAAACGTTTAAGGAAGTTTATAAACATTTTGATCCAAGAAAAGGACAACTTCCTCCTAGGATACCCCATAATAAAAAATGATCAGTGTTTTAGAATGTAATCCATATGTAATATAGCAAAACTTCGCATCACATTCAACTTGAGTCCCGCACTCTCTCCATATTTGCTGGAACTGAATCATGTTGAAGGTATGTGTCAAAGATCACAATCAGCTCTAAGATTATCACTAGTCTTCCATATTATAGTTAAATAGTGGCACCTGTCTTTTATTGTGCATCCACACATTCTACAATATAACTGCAATTTTTTCTTTCTTTTTTTTTGGAAGTGGATAACATTTCCTCTTTTTTTTCTTGATAATTGTGATGTTGCGCACCTCAACTAACTCCATAGGGTACCTGATACTTCCCACTCCACAGCGTACCTGCTACTTCCCATCAGTACAGTACCGCGTAACTCTGTCCACCAAAGCTTGGATAGATGTGAAGAAATCACCTAGTGCTTTTTGCCTCCATTGAGATTTAAACTTGATCTCATGGTTCTCAAACCACTTCATTCACCACTAGATCACACCCTTGGCTGCGGTACTTTTCTCCTTTTTTTCATTTACTCTACCGCTTAACATTACTAAATTACATCATCCCAAATACTAGAACTAATCTAAACCATTACAGGCCTAATTTCTTAGTCTGAGGACAAGAGCTAATAAGTCCCTACATATGCCTAGGGGAAAAAAAGAATTAGATCCTGGTTGAGAACTCTAAGGTTTCAGGTTCAAATCCTAGCAGAGACAAGAACACTAGGTGACTTCTCACCATTTGTCTTAGTCTTGGTGGACAGAATTACCTGGTGTCTATTGTTGGTGGGAGGTGGCGGGTATCCCGTGGAATTGGCCAAGATGCACGCAAGTTGGCCTATACACCGCGATTCTCAAAAAAAAAATATCAGAAATATCCCTGCTTTGGTCCATGAAAAGCGTTCTTGGGAAAGTTTCACTTCATACACACCATGCAAAGGAACCTACTAGGTATCTCAAGAGGCGACTGTTGGCTTGGTTATTCGTCAATATGCTTAAGGAGTTAAAGTAAGAAAATGTCCCCTTTGTCGAGAATTTGACCATGTGTGTATCTAAGTGTATATATGACCCCTTTAATCTATTAAGATTTTGCTAGTATGAGTTTCAATGTTTACGCAAGAATCATAATCAACATTATGCATCTTATCCAAACAAACATCGATATATCTATCTCCAAGATAAGAATATATTGCATCATTAAAGTGAGCACGATTCACTTCGATACACGCTAAGTGAGCACGCTTCACGTAGTCTATGATGACAGAGACTGAAAGTAAGCACGCTTCACTAATAACAACTACTTCCAGATGAAACCAAAAATTAATGGCAATAACAATAAGGAACACATCCAACAACTCATATTGGGTGTTGGAAAAAGCATGTCAGTAAAGCAAAAGGCGTGAAACAAGAAATTTGAAAATCCACCAAATAATCTTCTTCTATATATAATCGTTTTTTTCTTTTTTCTTTCCTCTTCTATTTTTGGATAACCAAGAAATCCCATGTGGGTTAAACAGGTCTGCCGTGCACAGTTGAGTAACTTGGGGGAATCTTGACCCACCCTCTACACTCCTCCAACTTGAATACCAGGCTTTAGTCAGTAACAGGTTTTAAAATTGTGACTCTGTGCTGTATTTTTTTTCCATTAAACCAAAGCAGAAACTTCTACATATGATCATTTTTTAGCCAATTTTAGAGTTATCTTGCAGATGTATCACTTATATTTGTATCCATCCCACTCAAGATCATTCTTCCTATCACTAATCAAATTAGTCCACTATCTCTCAGCAACTGTACTTCTTAATTTCTATACATTATAGCACATTACGATAACATATTTAGCCTCACTTGCTCCTATAATCGAACTAGTCCACTATCTCTCAGCAACTGTACTTCTTAGTTTCTATACATTATAGCACATTACGATAACATATTTAGCCTCACTTGCTCCTATAAGAATGCATCTGCCAACTGAATTGGTCCACCACATTTCCCAACTGACCATAATTTATTGAAGTTCCAACCAGAGGTGTGAATATTAGTTGCTGATAACAAATTGAACTAGAACTATTTATCATTCCTTCTTTACGTTTCCTTCTTATCCCAGACTCCTCCAACACATCAAAAAGATTAAAAAATAAATTAAAAAGAAGAAGAAAGAAGCATCGAAATTGATGCAGGAGACATATACTCTCTCAGTTTCAATTAGTTTGTCTTAGTATCTTTTTTAGACTGTTTCAAAAAGAATGCCTCTTCCCCTTTTTGGCAACTGTTTAATTCTAAATTTCCACATGACCACAAGATTTAAAAGTATTATTCATTTTCTTAAAGTCAGTGTCAAGTTTTTAAATTGAAACGAAGGGAGTAACAGATAAACGGGATCATACAAAAACTGATCGTGAGTTAGAGAAGTGTGAATTTACTTTTTTATTATCAAACAAATACAAACATAAATCCAGCAAAATTATACCCTTTCCTTAACAAACTATCATAGTACTCCACTATTTCTATATCACCTTTTTCTTCTCGTCCAGCACTTACAGTAATACCTTCTAACACAAACTTCAAATAAACAAAACATTACTCAGATCAGAGCAAAAACATATATAAACCCAGAAATTTAAGACCTTTCGTTAATAAACCATCGTAACATTCTCAATTTAACTTCTCCAACATCAAATAAGAAGAAAAAATCCTTTAAGATCACCCAGATCAATGCATGAAACAAATCACAGCGATACCCAAAAAAACATAAAAATTAGAATTCCGGTTACCGTGGTATACAGATTTGACAAGCGATTCAATATTTCCTTCTTGACGAAAAACAAGAGGAGGATCAGAAGTTTGATTTGAAGAATCAATGGAAATTCCAGCGGAATCATAGCCTCTATACTCTAAACGCCTCAAACCATTAAAGAGAACTTCAAGGATGTATCTTCTCTCTCTGGTAACATTGTAATTCAAGTAGGCAAATATTCCACACATTTTCTGGAAATTTTTTTGATTGAATCAAAGAAAAAATTATTTGATTTGAAAATATAGAGAAATAAATATACATTGTAGTGATATGGAGTAGTATATAATAGGGGAAGCACATGGGAAAGAGGAAGAAATTTGACTATTGACTCTTCAATTTGTTTGATGATTGGGATTTCAAACAGATCATTCCAACGAATAGGAATTTAACAAGTCACTATGAGTTGTGATTATTCTTGATTTATTTTTGCTAAAAATAAATAATGTAAGAATGTGGTAAATATGGTATTAATTAACAATTTGATCAAATAAAGAGATACCATATTAAAATATCATTAATGTCTTTGATGACTTTTTTAAGTCAAAAGAGAGGGGGATTTTCCTAGGATTATAGTCTCACCACCCTATAAAGAAGAATTTTCTAATTCTAATTTATGTGAATGTAGATAAAAATAAGATTTTAAAAAAAATGTATATATTTAAAGTTAGAATAATTGACAATTTAAATTATATTTTTTATGATTGAATTTTGTGTAAGTCAAACTTATTAATTTAATTCTATGATTTTTGTATGTTTTTCTAGAGCGGGTCTTATTACTTTTGGAGGTCGTTTGATTTGAACACAAATTATGCTAGAATTAGTTATTTTTGTATTATTTATTATTGACTCTTTAGTTTGTTGTAAAAAGAAATTGTTTGTTTTAAAAAAAATATCCTTCACTTTAATATACAAAAGGATTGAGAAACGCTCATGGATATTTTTGTCATTTTCATTATTTTATTCTGAAATAAATAATCTCAAATTGTTCCACCTCATGGATATTTTAATCATTTTCATTATTTTATTCAAGAATAAATAATCCCAGATTATTCCGCCCTCTATCCTGATGTAACTTATCCTAAAGTTAGTAATCAATCAAGAAATTATTATTTAAATCATATTAATAAGAAAAAGTGTATAGAACTTGGGAATTATAAGTGAAAAATCCATGACTCTATCCTTGAATTTTCTGTTGTAGAATGATTAAACGTCATGATTTTATTCTTGAGTTTGTAGTTCAAAGGTTGGCAGAGTCCTACATATCAAAAGGCTTATTGGATTTTCTACCTAGACTACATTCCTTGAGAGTTTTGTCATTAAAAGTGGTTATTGCATTGGTGAGTCTAGTAGATTTATAACATTTGAAATAACAAATATATATATATATATATATAGTAGAGAGACATGGCCCGTACTCTAGCTTGTACCAGCAACACAATGACACTCATATGTTTTTCATGGGTGCATTGTTAATTATAGTCTAATATTTGTCAGTTTCTCAAGATAGAATATATGTATACATATATATACATAATTTTTTCCAAAGTTACCGGTTGCACATGCAACCCCACCTAGAGGGGTGGATCCGCCTTTGTGTGCTTAGCACGAGCCCAACATAATAACTCTGTTCTTCATAGACGATAATTTTATCGCTAAAAATTATATGAAGCACAAATTACAAAGAATCAATTTATTGAATTGTCTTCCTCAAAGTCCATTGAACTCTCTTTTCTTCTCCTTTGAGTGTTCTCTTGTTGGGCTGAAAGCTCAAGATACATAGTATCAGTCACGCGAAAATCAATTCATTTTTCGAGAACAATCGAACAAAATGAGCATATCATCAAACTATGAAATAATTTCAACTTTATTGGAATTGTCATAAACTTGCAATGCGAGTGTTCCGAAATTGTCAAAATTGGCAACTGTCATTTTTGTGGAAAAACTCATTCGGATATATCTGCACCATGAGAATTCTTCTTGCTTCCTCACTTCATTTAACAGAGTAGCAATTAATTATATGTGCAATAAAAATAAGCTAAAAGGCATAAATATCAATTTTGAAGAAAATTTATCTTCATTGATCAAACAAATCACAAGGAGCAGGATAAATATTAACTAATCTTACCATGGACATATGAATAAAAGATTCACTTCAACCAAAGTTGGGAACCATTTGTCGTAAGCATTTGAAGACCCCATAAAAACGTCAAGCTTTTCATTACCATATGGAGTAATTTTTAAGTTGAATTGTTCACTTTCTTGAAGACAATGCTTTCTTCTATGTTGGGTATAGCAATAGTTAATGGGAAATGGAGGGAAGATGAAAAGAGTAATTCGAAAAGATTCTCTTATGTTTTAAGAAAATGCATTTCTCCCTCATTGGTGGTTGAAAGAAAAATAGAACTGTTTAAATAGAGAAACACTTCTATTAGTTGTTAAAAGGGTTGGAAAGAGGGACCTCCCTCACGGCTTCGGCTTTGACTTTGGCTTTGGAAAATGATCAATCGAGAGATTATTTTTGGACAAAGTTTATTTTAATTATTTAGTTAATTAACCGAAACGTTCCGACCCGACTCGGATCCGCGCGATCCGTTTTATTTAAAACACTTTTCCATTTTAATTTGAATTTCCCGCCGTTGGAGATGACTGTTCTGAAAGGTTGCAACTTTCAGGAACATCCATGACCGTTTGAAAGGTTGCAAACTTTCATAAATGGTCGTGTGGTTTCTGAAAGGTTGCAACCTTTCGGAAACAATTCCTCTTGCCTATAAATACCAGTGATTCTTCAGACTTTTTACTTACGAAAATTTCTGATTTCTTCTTCTTCTGCACAAATATTCTTCGTGTACTTTACTGTCGTTGAGTGGTTCGCTGACACCAGCGTTTTGGGTATCAATACACTGGTGATTGAGATCATTCTATCCTGCGAGGACATATTCCAAATCAAACCTCGGATACTAGAGGGGAATAATTTGCTTAAGGGGACACTGTGCATTCAGTGGGCTTGATCTTCTTTCCATTTTATTTTTTTAGATTCTGGTACGTTTTTTCAGATTTTAGTTTTGTGAATTAATTTTTGTTCCTCTGTTCTTCACTGGTTCATTAAATTTTGGTAACTTCGTGTTTCTGCAAAATTTATTATAATCAGTAGTACTGTTTTAAACACAGATTGGACAACACTCTACACTTTCCAAAGTTTTTCAAAATTAAATTTAACTTTGAGCACCAATTGTTACTTGAAAGTGTTCATCTCATAAAGTTATCCACTATGTACACATACTAAAGAGACCACTTAAATTTGGAGCAGAGTATAGCAGTTTAACAGTAGACTTACCGCTCCATAGAAATGATTTCAAGTTGAAACAAATATTAAGTCAACATATTTATCTGAAATTCTTCTCAACACCTTCTCTAATCAAGGTAAGTTTATCAATCTGCAATATTAATAAATAATTCAAACGGAACTCAACACAACTATAGTTCCATCTAAAAAATGAAAAACCACATGAAATGATGAACTAAAACTAATTGAATACAATTGTACATTAAAGATTCACCAACATAATATTTGTTGGCATGTGTGTCCAATTAAAATAAAATAGAACCTATAAATGTCGAGCAAAGAATAGTTCGAAAGTAATCATGACGTCGTGTGAAAACTTACAATTACAAATTAAGACGGTGATAAATTAGATGACAATTTTTTTTTAATAAAAACATAATATTATTATAGAAAAAACTAATATAAAAGAAAAATATTAAAACTGTTAGGAGAATAAATTTTCCTATAAACAAAACTCTCTAAATGACTATATTGTGAATGTTATTATGTTGTGTTGTATTCTGGTATGAGAAGATGAGTTTCAATTTATAGAATTTCAAATTTTTCTTTCAAGAAAAATAACCAAAATATAGAAAGGAATTATAGTTTCCTTTCAGGAAAAGTAAAAGTATTATGGTAATACTTTGACTTTTCTTCGATAGAAAAATAAACTCTAAATAAGGTGAGAAAATCAAGGCAAAACCCTAACAGATGGGGAAATATCAAATACATATGAACATATGCATCTTGTCCTTCAGAATTAAGGAGCTTAATTAGTTCCTGAAAGCCAAGAGAGGGGGTGAATTTAAAAAAAACTTTACTCGACTTCCTGTATGGAACAGTCGACTCACCTGTAAGTTAGTATAACAGATAAGGAAGAAATAAATGCAGTAAGCAAAAGACTCAGAGAGTTTTTATACTGGTTTGGAACACCGATGTGGTACCTACTTCCAGTCCCCTTGGGTTTCAAGGGCTTCCTTAAGAGCTTGTTGAAAACTTGGGTGTTACAAAGTATTTCGACCTAAGAACCCTGTCTGATATGCAAACTAAATTTTCTATTTTGATACAACCTCTACTTGTATAACCTACACTCAAATCTTTCTTTCTCTTTTCTTTTTCAGTTGTATACTCACAGGAATACAAATCTTTTATGAAAGATGACAAAAGACAATAGTACAAGTTCAAGTGAATTGTGTACTTCACAACTACGGCTAAGAGAGGTTTATATAGTTTTGGAGGACTGCTCTTCCAAGGGTGTTTAAATTAAGGATCTTTGATTGAGTTCTTGATTTTGATTGATTTGCTGAGTCATGTCCATATCAGATATGTGCATGAGCAAATCGATTTTCTTCCTTTGTTTGACGATCTCCTTGTAGTCTTGAATCTTGGTTGATCTCGTTAATCTTCAGATTTGATTTATCTTGAATATATTATTCCTTGATTGATGAACAAATTGTTATCCTAGTTAGGCGATAGGATTTTGACCATCTTGACTATAATTTGTATCCCTTGATTGATGATCTCCTTTCGTCAGTGATTCCTTGATTGAAGAATAGATTGTCTCTTTCCTTATTTAGGTGTTGTATGCTTGGATTGTCTCTTTTTGAATTTCTTTGTATGCAATAAGTCACAAGTCAGTTAGGTGTTTCATTATTAAAATTACTCGGTCATGTGGAGCTAACTGTTCTTGTTACATGATATACTTTATGAAAAAATTACATTGAAATTTTTTCTGAAAGAATTCAAAGTGACAAAGATTGTGAATCTAGTAGTAGTAGTTCATATGTCAGCCATCATCAATCTACCACACATGATTACAGAAAAATGTTCGTCTAGGAACAAAATGCAATGTCATTCATTTCTTCTTCTTTTGGAAATTTTATTTTATCAATAGATTTGAAAATACCAAGTCATTCACTCTATCAACATGACCATCAAGTTTCTTACATAACATAGGTCACACTACATATTAACTTGATTATTCGAGTATGCCACAATTATTATTTTTTAGAAAATAACTTTTTTTTAAAAGCTAATTTAAAATGTTATCGTACAAAATTTGTTCAGATGATGGTGACATACAATAGAATTATGGACTTGAGTATGCAAGATTCTCAAAAAGTAGTGAAGTGCAGAGGTAGTGATATACGTTTAAAATAATGAGTGTGTCCTTGAGTTATTGATTGCAAAGAAAAAAAAAAGAGATTTTAGGCCTTTTTCTGTAGCTTCTTTATAATACTATACAACTATGCACATATCTGATTTCTCACCTTCAAATAAACACAAACACATTCTACTATAGCAAAAAGAGATGGAACTAAAGGAGGAGGTATATTGGATTTTCTACATAGGAAGGAGGACTGCGAAAATAGGAAAAATATAATAGCTATCCTTTCAGTTAAAAACCTGTTTCCATTTGAAGAGAAAAATGTCAAAATTAAGCTCATGCACGAGGGTGGCAATTTCAGCCCATATTAATGAAATGAATCCATTTTATCCATATTTAATGACTTGGATCACTTATATTTTAATTGGGTAAATATGGGCTTCAAGCTATTTTAAGAGTCTATATAAATATGGTCAAAATGGATAAAATATGGATATCATAATAGATCACTTAGTTTTCACTTCCACTCAAAATTCTTAATTGTGCTAAAAAAAATAAAAAAATTATTAACTTTTAATTTTCGAAAACATTAATTTATTTTTCAAAAAAATTGGAGGGTGGATGGGGCTAAGCTTTGGGTGGGGGGGGGGGTGTAAAAAAAAAGACATGATTTTTCTTTTTAGAGAAACATACAAAATTTTGGGGGTGGAGGCGGAGGTGTGGTAAGGGTGGTGGCGGCGATTGGTGGGGGAGGGGGGAATTTTCTTTTTTTTTAAAAAACATAAATTTTTTTTGGAAAACAAAAAAGATTTAGGGGTAAGTTGGTGGAAGGTGGGGGTGCCGGGGGGAGGGGGTAAATTTTTATTTTTTTTGAAAAACAAAATTTTTTTAGGGGTAGGTTGGTGGAAGGTGGTGGGGGTGCCGGGGGGGT